>APFE031091692.1:0-36135 GCA_000404065.3 Pinus taeda | reverse complement strand
GTAAAAAGTGCGATGCATACTGGAAAGCCCTTCTGTAGGGTGCGATGGGTGAGAGTAGACAAATGGCAGAGACAGTTTGCAAGGTGGATGATCATGGAATCTTCCAGAAACTTCTCCTGTGACACTTGCCTCTTTGAATTTGCCCAGGATGAGTAAGAGATCATCAATCTCCAAGTGGAATCAAGAACTATCAGAGAGAGGACACTAATCAAAATCCCAGAAGCTCACTCACCCTCCTGCAAACATCTATATATGGATCCCTCATCACAAAGATCCAGAGGCTGGAATCTTGTATCTTGTAAGGAAGTGCTGTTGGTTTCCTGGTGCAATATCATAGTGTTGGGTGATCTAATCTTTTCATGAGGTGAAGAAGGGCTTTCATGCTGGGAGGATGACGTTGGGTCAGAACAATGCGTTGTAATCCTCTTTGCTATTCTTGATATTAATAAAGCTATTCAAGTTTTTCTCCACATTCTTGTATGTTTGTTGATATATGCATTTATGTGGTCAATATATATCTGGTCCTATATTATTTATGATTGTGGATTTCTATTCTTCGATAGTATTATGCTGCTTTGATTCCACAGGTGCTCTTTGAAGTTGGGTAAGCAAAGAAGAAGCGGAAAATATCTGTCAGAAGGGAGAGGAACCAAGCAAGGAACCAAGTGCAAGACTGAGGTTGGTGTCCTTTGTTCCCCTCTTATCTACTTCTCATAAAGGAAAGCGAAAGTAGTTTTGGTTTGTTTGTTTCTAAGATAGCTACCTGTCTTAGTGGGACTAGCAGCTCCGAGTGGACACTAGATTTCCCGATAACAGTAGGTCACATCATTAACCTGACTGTTAACAAATGTAGCTATGGAGGACCAGTTAAGTACGAGTTATGGAGTTTAAAGCGGAGATCAATTATGAAGGAATCATTGGACCGTTTGTCATTGAAGGCGGAAGATATGGCGAAGACATTGTGGCAGTCAAATCACACGATGATTAATTAAGGAGACATGTGATCATACATGTTATACAAGCTTATGTTTTTGAATTGCTTTTCGAAATAAATTTTTGTATTTTACCTTTGAAACCTTTACCTTCCGCTTGCTAATATTTTGATGTTTGCTCCACAGGTGCTTTAGGCATGATTGGTCTTCAAAGTTGATTTTTCTTCAATTACCTGCATACAAGATTTTATTATGAACTGGACACTTGTGCTTGGACTGATAATCAAAACATTGTTGCAGAATCAAATTAGTTGTAGAATAGGATCAACTACGGAACAAAATCAGTTGTAGAATGTGGAAACAACTACAGAATGTGAAAAAGGGAGTAAAATATGGCTTATGAATGAATGAAATGGGAATGGTTGTGTAAGTGAAAATAAGACATGATGATAAATGAAAAATGGAGATGAAAGAAATGCTGGGAAAGGAAAAATTTATTGGTGAAATATGGCAATGGAAAGAAGTGAAACTGTAAAAGTAAAACAAAGTGAAATGAAATGAGACAATGAATTTTGCAAAACGTAGAGTGACTGTGGCTTTTTGTCACCACTTTTTTTTAGAAAGGAAAAGGAAAATATAGGGTGTCAGAAACTTTTGATTTTCACCCTGTATTTTCTGTATAAGCATGCCAATCAATGATTGGTTTTCAACCTTGTACAATTTTTTTTAGATAGGAAAAACAAAGACTAAGTTGGTGGAGAAGAAGGATTCTTCTTCACTAACTTCATTTCATAATTGTTATGGAAGACCTTGATGAAATCCTCCTTTGAAATTGGATTTTGATATGTTTTCAATCTATGACCATTGACAAGAATAGGAGCTTGACTTTCATCAATTGTTCTGATCCTCACTGCTCCATTACTGAATACTTTTTCAATCTCATATGGCCCAAGCCAATGAGTTTAAAACTTCCCTTGAAAATATTTAAACTTTGAATCAAATAACAGTGCCCAATCTCCCTCTTGAAACCTCTTGTCCTTGATGTATTTGTCATGCCATTTAGCCATATGTTGTTGGACTATACCAGTCCTTTGAGCTGCTTCTTGCCTGATTTCATCAAGTTCATTTAAATGCTCCAGTCTATGCTTTGAGCCTATGATAAATCCGTTCCGAACTGGACTGCCATCTTAAAAGTTCTGATTTGGAACTCTATAGGGAATAAGACTTGTTTCCCATAAACAAGTTCATATGGTGTATGTCCCGTTGTGTTTTTCCATGTAGTTCTATAGGCCCATAAGGCTTCAGGAAGCCTTTCTACCCAATCTCTTCTATTTAAATGCACAGTCTTGGTGAGGATTCCTTCAATCACTTTATTTGTAGACTCCACTTAACCAATTACTTATGGATGATAGGGAGTAGATTTCCAATGCCTGATCTTGTACTCCTCCATAAGCCTTTCCATCATGTTGGATGTGAATTGAGATCCCTGATTTGTCACAATTTCTCTTGGAACACCAAAACGAGTAAAGATATTCTCAAAAAAAAAATTAACTACAGATTTTTCGTTAGCAAAAGGTAATGCTTTGGCTTCTACCCATTTTGTGACATAATCAATGCATACCAATATACACTTTTTCTGCTTAGATGGAGGATTAATTGGTCCAATAAAGTCTAAAGCCCACTTTTCAAAGGGTTCAATAAGTACCTGAGTTTGTAATGGCATTTCATTTGAGGGAGCATGTTTCCCTACCCTTTGGCAGTTGTCACACCTCCTAACATATTCTTTAGCATCTTTGAAAATGGATGGCCAATAACATCCTAAAGAAAGGATTTTATAGGTTGTCCTCTTGTCAAAAAAGTGTCCACCACACAACTCATCATGACATGCTTTGAGTATATCAGGCATTTCATCTTTCCTGACACACCTTCTGATCATAAGATCTGGCCTTGTTTTATACAATTCGTTAGTGATCCATGAATATCTTGCACTTTCTTGAATAATTTATCTTTTCTCTCTAGGAAACAAATGTGAAGGTAACTTCCTTGTAACCAAGTAATTAGCAACATCTGCAAACCAAAGAGTTTGAGTGGTTACTGCAAAAATATATTCATCAAGAAACTTATCTCAACCGGAGAGTCTTTTTGATATTCTGAATCCTGGACAAGAAATCAACAACTGTGTTTTGTTTTCCAAGTCTATCTAGCATAGTAATGTTGAATTCTTGCAAAAGTAAAATCCATCTTGTAACTCTACCATTAGTAATTGGTTTATTCACCAGATATCTAATTGCAGAGTGATTTGTATGAACAAAGGTTTCATAACCTGTTATATAGTGTTTGAACTTGTTAATTGCATGAACAACAGCTAAAAATTCCTTTTCAGTCACAACATAATTCAACTAAGTGGGAGTCAAATTCTTACTTGTATAGTAAAGGACATAAGGAATCAAATATTTTTGTCCCAATACAGCTCCCAGAGCTGTATTTGAAGCATCTATGGAAATATGGAAAGGAAGTTTCCAATTTGGACCTCTTAAAATAGGTGCTTCAGAAATTTTTGTTTTCAAGGTTTCAAATGCTAGTTGGCAATCAGGATTCCAAATGAATTCACAATCTTTTGTAAGCAATTTGAAAAGTGGAGATGCTATTTTAGTGAAGTTTTCTATAAACCTTCTATGGTATCCTATAAATCCTAGAAAACTTCTAACATCTTTTTGACAATTTGGAATTGATAAATTAGAGATGACTTCAACTTTAGATTTGTCAACTTTAATCCCATCTCCCGAAATGTGATGTCCTAAAACAATACTTTCTGTAAACATTATGAAACATTTTTCATGGCTTAGTGAAAGGTTTGTTTCTTTACATCTTTTAAGAACTTTTTCCAATTTTTCCAAAGCTTCTTCAAATGTATTTCCATAGACTGTAAAATCATCCATATATACCTCTACACAATCATGTATTAGATCAGAAAAAATTCCTAGTACTACTCTTTGGAATGTTGCAGGTGCATTACACAACCCAAAAGGAAGTACTCGGTAGGCAAAAGTTCCCCATGGACAGAGTAAATGTTGGTTTTATCCTGATCCTCAGGTGCTACCTGAATTTGATTATAACCACTAAAACCATCCAAGAATGAGAAATACTTCTTACCTACTAATGTATCTAACACTTTATCTATAAATGGTAAAGGAAGGTGATATTTAAGGGTTGCTTTATTCAATTCTCGGTAATCAATGCACACCCTCCATTTACCATTCTTTTTAGGCACAATTACCAAAGGAGAAACCCATTGGCTATCTAAAATTGGGTAAATGAAGTTTACATTGAGTAATTTTTGGAGCTCTTATTTTACAATTTCCTTAAGATTTGGATTCATTATTCTCTGAGGTTGCCTGATTGGTCTACTGTTTTCCTCAATATAGATATGATGAATACAAGTCTTAGGATCAATACCTTTCATGTTGGTGTACTCCCATGCAAATGCAACAGAATTTTTTTGTAATGTTTTGGTTAGCTCTTCTTGTTGTAATTTCTCCAAGTTTTTGTTTATGTTCAATGTCCTACCTGGAACGATTTCAATTGTAGAGCTACCAAACTCTTCCATAGAATAGAGAGACATATGCCTAGATGACAAGTATTCAACATTAGATTTTTCTTGAAATTGTGCATGATCATATTCTAAAGATGTTTCAAAATTTTCCAATGTATTCAAAATTTGACTATCTTGACTAATTTCTGACATAGTAAAGAGAGGCTGAATATCATCTTCATCATCAATCCTTCCTTGTCATCTATTTCTGTGATTGCTTTTGCTGGAGGACACAAAGTGAATTTCTTTGTTGAATTACCATAAAAAAATATACATGTCACTAGATCTAAAACTAATAAAAGCATCAGTTGTGGCTAGCCAAGGTCTTCCTAATATGAGTTGGTGTCCTCTTAGATTATTCTTGGGAGTTAAGATCATGAAATCAACAGGATATTCCCAAGAATCTAAGGAGACTGAAATATCTTCTAGCACACCATCTAGTTTGATTACTGATCTACCTCCAAGTTGCAGTAAGGTAGGTGTGTAAAGAAGGTTAGGAAGTTTAAGCTGCTCCATAGTTTGTCTACTCATGATGTTTATTGCTGCCCCTAAGTTAATCAATGTATTTGGAATTTCAATTCCATTTATATGTGTCCTTACAATTGGACTTCCTGGATCCACATATTTCTGCATGGCAATTTTTCCCATCATTATGTCTGCTATCTTTTCTAGCAGGTGAATTCCTTTTTTTTCTTTTGATTTTCTTCTTGGTCTTTTGATGCTCAACTCCATTATTGTTTTGGCTAGAATAGGAATTTATCTAATGGCTTGTAGCAAAGGAATTTTGATAGAGACATTCTTCAATTCATCTAGAAAATCATAATTGGGCAACGAGATCTATTTTTCTACCCCTCTATCAATTTGTAGTCTCTTAGGAAAAGGAGGTGTAGAAGTAGATGCTGGTTGCTCAATGATAGGAGTTGTGTTCAATGCTTTTTGTTTTCCTTTTTCAATGTTTTTCTTTTGCAGAGATGTTTCCTCAAAAAATTTATTGACTTTTAGAGAATCTTCCTCAGAAGTATCTTTTTCTTGAATAACTACATAAGGTCTTTCCTTTACTAATATCTTACCAGATCTTAGTTGAACATCATTAAGATCTAGAGGAGTAATCATGTAAGTTTGAAATTGTTGTCCTTCTACCATGTAAAGCATTCTGAGGGTTTTTATTGTTGGGTTTTGGTAATGGTTGGGCAGGTAGCTGATTTGGTTTCTGCTAAAATGGTAGCAAGAGTTGAGGATTTTGACTTTGTTGTGGGGGTTGTTGTGGAAATAGTAATGAAAGTTGAGGGTTTTGATTTTGAGGTTGTGGTTACTATTTTGTTGCTGATTTTGTGGGGGAGGATAATCCTGATAGGATGGAGGATATTGATAATATTGAGCAAATCTCCTATAAAGATTTTGTACCCCTTGTGCCCATGGATGAGATTGATACTGAGATTGAGGTTGAGGCCAAGGTTGTTGCCAAGGATTCCAGTTTGGTGGGGGCTGAAGATACATTGGATTGTCAAATCCCTGATTTTGTGGCCCCTGCCAAGGTCTTCTTGCAACAAAACAAAGAGGTTCTATAGAATTTTGGATTGTTTCCTCTTGAAAGACAGCCTTAAGACCTGGGATTGAGGGACAAACCTTGGTCTCATGACTTTCTAAACAAATCATACAAGTTTCTACAATTTTTGCATTTAAAGGGCATTCCCTTAGAGAATGTTTCTTTTTGCATTTTGGACAAAAAATGGCTAAAGCATCAGCCTCTGTTTTCTGCTTGTTTTGAATTTTAAGGGTGTCTAGTTGCTCACTAAGGCTTCCTAGAATGTTAGTTTTAAACTCATCAAACATATTGCCAATTTCTGCCCTACTTACAGATCTAGTTGTAGATTTGTTTGCTCTCACAAGAGAATGATCTCTCGGCCCTTTCCCTGTTTTAGATTTCCCTCTTGAGAGATGAACACATAGTTCTCCTATGTCACTTAATGTAAGTTGAGATATATCTCCCTTCCCCATCATGTTAAGGATATCTATCCACTCATCTCTAATGGCCTTTAACAAAAGAGATTTCAAAGTTTCTTCATCTAAATTGTTCATCTTTGCTTTTTTCAAATTATAATTGAATCTCTCAATCAAATCTTCTAAGTTTTCGTCCTCTTTTTGCATCATTTTGAACACCTCATCTTTATGATTAGTAGGTATGCAATAATCCAAGTATCTATCCAAAAATGCCTTTTTCATGTCATTCCATGTTCTAATGGATTGAGTGACTAATCCCATGAACCATTTCAAAGCAACCTTCTAGTGTTGAAGGAAACAATTTGAGTTTTTGAGAGTTTTTTAGATAGTCATAAGTTCTGCACAAGACTTCAATCTCAAACAAAAATGTTTCAGGATCCTCACTTCTCAACCCATAGAAGTTTGGGAGGATAGATGGTGAGATATTTTTCATTGTGGTATGTGTTTCCTCATCCACTATAGGGAATCCAAACGAGTTATCTACTTCCCTATTTCCTCTGCCTTCTCCATTATTACCTCTACCTCCTCCATTATTTCCTCTACCTCTCCCTTTACCCCCTCCTCCAAACAGTGATAATTCTCCATCTTGTTTTTCTTCTACCATTATAGTTTCTTCAGAGTCAATAGGGCTCAGCCTACAAGGTTATTCCCTCCTCCTCTGGTACTTCTCTTAATGGAATATGGGAGAGAGTTTCTACCTTTTTTTCCTCACCAGGTATTCCTAATTATTCAACTACAATAGGCTCTCCTGTGGAGGTGAAAAAGGTTATCCCTGCTATTGGAAATTCAAAATTTTTCTCTTCTAGGACTGTTTTGGTAGATGAAGTAGGAGAATCTTCTGATTGAGTTTCTACCCCTTGAATTCCAGGAATCCTATGGCTGGGAGTATGAGTCTGGGATGGAGGTGTGTCTTTTCTAACTCTTGGTGGAGTAGGTGGAGTTATGGGAATTGAAATTTTGCCCCTAGCTATAAATATACCCCTAGAGTCTCTTTCTCTATGCATGTCATTGTTTTTTTTTTTTTTTTTTTTTGAATGTAAGAGATAAGGCTACCTAGTTACACTTTCCCGACAATGATGCCAAAATGTTTGGTCAATTTAATGTCCTAAATTGCTCTACATAAATTATCAATTCAGGTATCGTAAACTGATAAGTGTAGTGCACTATATGTGCTAGATTACCCTTATTACTTCATTGCTTTTGAGTTTTATGTTGTTTTGGGGGTTTTTGATCCTTTAATCCCTAATGATTTACAATGTACTTAAGAAAATATTAAATCTAACTTCTATAAAGATTCCTAAGAACCTAACGAAATGAGAACTAAAAAGAGCTTAAGTAAGATTTTGAAGCAAAGTTTAATCAAGAAATGAAAACAGAGTTTCTATTTCTAATCATATCATTGTTTCCAAATCATGAGCTACAAACTAAAAAGTAAAATTGCAACTATTGTTTATAAGACTAAATGGAATACTGAAAACTGAAAGTGAAATTGCAACTATTGTCTATTCTGTAACAAAACTAAATGAAATACTAAAAGTGAAAGTGAAATTGCAACTATCTATTATGAAATACTTAAAACTGAAAATGAAATTGCAACTAATCTACTATGGAAACAAAACTAAATTAAGTGCTTAGTTACTCTGCCTCTCAATTTTGGGAGAAAAACCTCCTTGTGACTAATGGTACTGATCAGTCTAATTGAAAAACTTAAGACTAGTGAAATAGTGAAGGAAACAACTACATTACACTACTGCATTTCAACTTCTAACTACTGAAAAAAACTAGAAAGAAATTAAGCAAAAAGAAACTAGTCTGCACTGAAAGAAGCTATTTTGTGTTAGTAAGAAAATGATAAGGATTGCATTATAAACAAGGTTAGTATGGAAATGATTATGAACACTGCGAAAGAAATGATGAATTTACAATTAACTAGAAAAGACAAAACGAAATGAAATGAAACCTTAGTTAGCACAGGGGCCCTCTGCAATTGATCAGCTTCTGTGTGCTCAATCAATCTCCAAGAAACGCTTTCAGATATCCATAAATCACACGGTTTTCATATTAAAAACAGGAAATGAGTTTTCAAATTACAGAGTAGTAGTCTAAGCTTAATACATGCGAAAATTCGAATTGGTTCTGTGTTCTTTACACAGGTATTTATAAGAAAATTATAAAACTGTTTGTGGAGAAAAATAAGCTATAGCCAAAAACACGTGGCATACAGGCACATGGAATTCTCTTCCTCGGCTGCTGGAGACATAAATCTAAAATGATGGCTGTGGGATTCGGTTGCACAGATGACTTTTGGAGTCCATGGGTTCAGGAAGTTGTTTTGGATCCCATCACTGTGAAACGTGTACAAAACAGAGTCCTGTTGCCTTTGGTCTCTACATTTAACTTCTCCATTGACCGGAGTCTTGTACCATCTGCCTTATCGACCTGGGCTAGGTGAATAAGATACAATTCATGTCATCATGATTTCAACATGCCCATGTAGTTATTTTCTCCTTTTGACACCTAGAACCTGTTAAAGCATGGAAGTAGCTGCGGAACAACCGATTAGCTGCAGAACAGGCTACGTTCTGTAGCTAAAAGAAAAAAACTTATTCAAACAACAAAACATAAAAGCATAACATGTGAATCACTAAAATGTTCTCCTTAAGGCAATGCATACTGGTTATTGATGACAGGGATGCATTTTCTTCATGGAAAAACAAAGAAAAGAGATGAGAAGAGTTGCTAAGGAAAGGGCGGTTTTGAGGCTCAACATTTAGTGACTCATACAAAATGTAACATGCCCAAAAAGGGTCCTTTATACATGAAATAGACTCAAATTATCTTTTATGACTAGATGACAAATCTTAAAGGCTCACAACGGGAGCCATCACTAAAGCTAAAATTCCTTGGTCATGAAACCCATGAGACAAGTACTACAATAATAATTTTATTTTTCTTCTTTTCATCAATTACATAAAATCACAGTTACACATCATGAAGACCAAACCTAGTTACACTTTTCAACACTCCCTCTTAACTAGGGAGGTATTCATAATGGTACTTGGTCATTCTCAATCTGAAGAATTTCTTATTAAAAGAGTTGGATTGGTAACCCATCTATTTAGCATCATATCAACCAACATTGTAACATAGCAACGCCTTGAATAAGAACTTTATCTCTCCATGAGATTTGAGCTCAATGTTGGTGAGACCAATGATGTATAAAGACCCTCATCATTGTCTCTCTCAAAACATACTCCACCCGGGTTCTCAGGGTGTGTTCTACCAGGCCTATTCTTATCTTGGATTCCCAGTCCTCAAAAAAATATCGGTCCTCTATGACTACTCTTATATTGGATGCCCTAACGCATCCTCAAAGCATATCAGATGCCATATGTTTACCCAATTTCCCATTCTGTCTTCCCAAGTCAAGATAAGAATGATGTGGCTATCTCTCCCTCTTAATTAGGGAGGACATATCTATTCCAATAAAGGAATGTACTCATTCTTACAGAAGGAATGTACCTAAGCTCCCTCTTGGCTTAGGAATTTCCAAGTTTCTTCCAAGTAAGAATATTGTTTCCAGGCTCCCTCTTAATTAGGGACCTACGTCAACTCCTCAAGTAGAGATGATGGGACAACCAACTACTTGAAGAATTCCTCTTCACGATGTCATGAACTTCTTTTGTTCTCTAGGAGTCTTCATTTTTGGGATTTCTACATAGGGCACTGACCATCCATCACTTTCCACCATAAGTTAGCCATGTCACCATCGGAAAGTAATCCATCAGTCCATATCTGGCCTTCCTTCATGCCATGTTTACTTAAGGATCTTTTATCCTACTACATGCGCATCGGTGATGGAAGGCATCCATAGATCTTCCCTCAGCAACCCTACATAAACCCATCTAGATATTTGTTCAAAAATAAAGGAATGAACATTAAAATCAGCATTGCCTTTGTGATGGTCTTTCATCATGACATCTTCTAGTTTGCATCAACATCCTGCATATATATCGACACATCTCCCAAAGATATATATTGTCAAGGGTGTCTTTCTCTTTCAGACTCCATCAAAGTCTTTATATCTTTCATGGAGATATCCTAGTCAAATATTCTTGGTCTTTTAGATGTTGATTTGCTTTACCATGGTTGCATATTCCACGATCTCTTTCTTTCTTTCTTCACACATTTCATTTCCAGGAGCTTCCAATTAGAATTCCTCCAGTTGTTGTCAACCATCTCATATGACATATGAGGACACATTATGTTGGTTTCATTTAAATAATGTGTGACTCATGCCTTCTTGCATCCTTTCAGAGGAGGATATCCTTTCTCTTTTTATCATGCTCTCAAGATAGAGCGTTGGTCCATGTTACCTGCAACCACATGACATGACTCTTTAATATTGAATATACACATACATATCTCATTTTCCTTTGGGTCATCCAGACTTCCTGTAGCTGCTCCCTTGATTGAAAAATCTTCAATCCATTATTCTGCTTCTTTGATGTCATCATTCCATCATCCCATGAATTCCACAAGTTTAGAATTCTTGATGAAACAATTACTTCCCTTCATGATCGATGAATCTTTCAATGAATATTCCATCAGAGAATCTTGAGGATCTAAAGTATTCCCCTTAACAGATGTTTCCTTTTGACAGATGTATGATGAACCTTATACTAGATGACCTTTCCACTTATGTTTTAATGAGATTCCCAAGAGCTATATCTTTGACTTCCATATATTTTAACCATCTTTCATGCTTCTTTATGATGATGTCCCGAGCTCTTGCTTCCAATGCTTCTATGATGCCATGATGCATCCCATCATTTTTCTTAGTGAATAATGATAGCCATATCTTACAATAGAATACTTAGGAACTTGAGAAGAACTTAGGTGAGGAAGCCTATCTCAATCATAATAGAGATCTCTTACTTCCTCATTCTTGGATTTATTCTTTCCAACTTCCTCCACTTCTTCGGTGACATGGGCTTCTTCTTCCTCTTTTGTTATTGTCCTTCTTGATCTTAGGACAATTTCTTTTGTAGTGCCCATATTCTTGACACCAATAGAATTGAATCTTAGACATGTCCCTTTTCTTTTCCCAAGAACCAGACTTTCCAAAATTTTCCTTTCTTCTTGTCATTGTAGCATAAGCTTGACTTTGCTCACCTACTCCCACATCAGATTTGGCCTTTAGTCTAGATTCTTCAATCATGCATAGTGACCATAGATCCTGGAATGGAGTAGCTTCTTTCTTCCCATAAATACTTGAAATAAAGTTACCCCACTCATCTGGTAGTGCATTTAATACCACTGTAGTCATTTCTCTATCACACATTACTTCTCCCAGATCTTGTTGTTGATCTCGAATTTCAGATATCCTCATAATGTATGAGGCTATTCCATCTTGCCTTGACATCTTCAACTTGTAGAGTTCCTGCCTTAGTTAGATGACTTCTCCAGTAGTACTTACGAAATACAACTCTACTAGTTTGTCATAGATTTCTTTTGAAGTTTTGAGTTTAGATACATACGGGATAAGGGGATCCTTGATGGATTCTATAAGAATCCTTTGAGCCCTAATTTCCTCTTTCATATACTTGGCAAGAGGTTGAGCATATTCCTTTCTTGGTTTAGTGATAGATCCTTTGACATATTCCATAACCACATTTTCAATGAGATTCAGATTTGTCCTTTTCTTCCATGCAAGATAGCTTGAATCTTCAACCAATTTGTCGCTTTCATCACAAAAAGACATTTTGACAGATTTTAATGTGGACATATATACTTACATTACATGATGCTCTTTCTCCTTGCTTCTTCCTTGATGTTGATGATGATATAGAGAATAGTAAACTTCTCTTTGATGAATATATTTTTCTTCAATAATGATCCTTGATCTCACAGAAAGGGAGATCCCTTTTGATGGTGAAGTCTTGTTGATGAAGATCAATTATGACTTCCTGATGATGTTTTATTTGTAGATCTTGAATTTTATATGATCTTCACTTTGATGCCTTCCTCGAGATTTGATCCTTGAGTGTCCCTTTGTGTCCCTTGATAAGATTCCCTTCCTTGACTTTGTCACCTTAGCTCTAATACCATGTTGAGAAATCTAGGGCATCAAGTATTAGGTGATTTATCTTCTTAGATAACTACCTGTGATTGCTTTTTACTTCTTAGATTAGGACCTTCTTTTACTTATGTTATTATAGTGTTCTTCTTCATCAAATAGCTACCACTACATAAACATAAAGAGACAAGAGATATGGAATGCAGGTTATTAGACAGGGCCAAAACCTCTCTCGCTTGAAAGGAAAACCTGAACACATTCTTTTTCTTATAGAGACTTCAAATGACAAATAGCAAGACCAAGACCCTTGACCTATTTACCACACCAAGACCAAGTCACAAACCTTTCTTAATGAAATCCTTCTTAAAACAAACTTGCAACTCTTTTCTTCTTCTATGGTCAATGCAAGTCAAACTATCTGCACTTCTACAATTTCAGTCTTATCCACAGATCTGCAATTCTCGGTATGTCTATATCCTGGCAATTTTCATGTGTGAACTATTTTGAGATATCTTCCTTCTTTGATTGACTAGGAGACTTCTCTTGTGACCTCAACTAGGATGTATGTTGATATAAAGACTCCTTTCTTGGCTCCTTCGCTGACTGTGAAACCCTACTGTAGAACCATTGACACATGACATACGTGCTAAGCAAAGTACCCAACAATAGTGCTACAAATAGCTCAAATTCTCCTCCTTTGTTCTTCTCTTGATGAGAGGCTTCTTTCTCCCTTTCTTACACTTTTGTCAACTGCAAATCATGACTAAAAGCTTCACTGAAATCTGCCATCAGACATGAGGTCGAGCTACCTAGTTATAGTTGTTTCCCATCATAATGAGCAGACATGAGTATATGTGAGTCGACATGTCATTTGCAGAGTTTACATTACCCATTTTTGAAGCCAACTTGAAGGAGAGGTCTTGTATTTGTCTTGGAGGGATTTCATACTTATTTATTGACCCATACAAAATGTAACATGCCCAAGAAGGGTCATTATACATGAATAGACTCAAATTGATGTTTATGACTAGATGACAAATCCTAAAGGCCCACAATGGGAGCCATCACTAAAAATAAAATTCCTTGCTCATGAAACCCATGAGACAAATATTACAATAATAATTTTATGTTTCTTCTTTTCATCAATTACATAAAATCACAATTACACATGTCATGAAGACCAAGCTTAGTTACACTTTTCAACAACTAGACAAATTAATTAGGAGACAAATTGGTTAGTTCCGGCCACCGCGCAATGTCAAATTGTCGCTCCGCTAGTGGTCGCCAATTTTAGTGGCTTCCACTAGACTTAATTGATATGCTAAACTTAGTGAGTCCAAATTTATTTGGTGTTTTGCTAAATTTAGCTAGTGGGGCCAAGTTGACCAAAACGTTGACTGTGAATATCTTGAGCATACAAACTCAGATTTGAGTGTCATCTGCATTGTTAGAATTAGGATGACGAGATTTACGTTCTGGTCCTAGTTTCGAAAAAATCCACTTTTTATTTTTTTTATTTTTATTTTTGAGCCTTTCCAGAGCCACCTAGACCAACTAGGAAACCACATCATTATGGTAGTGTCATGTGGCGAATATGCCCATGGAGGACAACGACTGTGAAGCGCTTGCATTTCTTATGCTTATCTACATAACCATTTTCTGTGTTACAAGATTAGTGTATAGTTAACTGTAATATCGTAGGTCTGTACAACATAGGGACATGATTCTGAAGCTATGTAATGAGAAGGCACTCTTTTCAAAAAAATTAAATGGGCGTTTGAAAAGCACTAGTGGCCAAGGTGATGCTAAGCTTTGTTTCATGTTGGCATACATGGGGTAGTGTGAACTGCAAAAATGTTAGAAGAAAACATCTTTGTAAATATAAGATTGTAGTTGCTTCCATTGTTACCACCTTTGTGACACCACGTTCTAAAATAAATAGTTTTTAAATGTCTTATACGTTAAGTGTAATATTGAATCAAGATAAATAAAACCAAATTTAGATTAAGATTATGATTTAATCAAAATGTGTTGAATATGACTTTGATATAAAGGACCTTTGTCGCTCCGAAAACACTCCGCAAAGAGCCATAATAAAGGCACACAACCATTTAAAGGTCTCTTGGATACATGTAAACAAAAACCTCAGTTGACTTGCCACAACTGCACTCGTTTGCAAGCTCGATCAAGATCACTTTTTCACACTCACATGGATACCTTGTTCTTGTTCTTTTGGAGCTTTATGTTAGAAACTACCACATCTCTTGCATTCATCATGAGAATTCAAGAAACACCATCATTGCCACTAATTTAATTCACTTGATTCATTTTCTAGCAATTGCAACTGCCCTAACACCCCGACTTCTTTGACACAAACACTACCAAAGTATTAAGAATGCAACTCCAATTTTCTAGTCACATTAGTGAAGCTTGTTCCGTTTCTTTTTAAATATTTTTGAATCAAAAGCACATAGAAGTTTTGTGGCAGAGGATAGGCGTGCGGATCAAGTTTTTAGTGTCACTAGACAAATTAAGTACATGGCAAATTTGTTAGTTTCAACCATCGTGCAATGTTAGATTATCGCTCTGTTAGTCGCTGCCAATTTTAGTGGATTCCGCCAGATTTAGCCAATCTGCTAAACTTAGTGAGTCCAAATTTATTTGGTGTTCTACTAAATTTAGCTAGTGAGGCCAAGTTGAACAAAACATTGAATGTTAATATCTTGAGCATATGAACTCAGATTTGAGTGTCGTTTGCGCCGTTGGAATAAGGATGATGAGATTTATGTTCTGGTCTTGATTTCTTTGAAATCCAAATACTTTTATTTTTGAACCTTTTTCGGAGCCAACTAGATCAACTAGGCAACCACATCATTATGGCAATGTCACGTGGCGAATTTCCCAGGAGGCCAACAATTGTGAAGCGCTTGCATTTCCTGTGCTTAGCTACATAACCATTTTTTGTGTTATGGGATTAGTGTATAGTTAATTATATAGTGGTAGGTTTGTACAACATAGGGACGTGATTATGGAGCTATGTAATGAGAAGGCACTATTTTCAAAAAAATCAAATGGATATTTGAAAAGCACTAGTGGCTAAGGCGAAGCTAAGCATTGTTTCATGTTGAAATACATGTGGCAGTGTGAACTGCAAAAATGCCAGAATCAAATATTTAACTTTTGTGTTAACTTTTGTAATTATAAGATTACAACTACTTCAATTGTTACCACCTTTGCGACACCACTTTCTAAAAGAAATAGTTGTTAAATGTCTTATACATTAAGTGTACTATTGACTCAAGATCAATAAAACCAAATTTAGATTAAGATTATGATTTAATCAAAGTGTGTTAAATACGACTCTGGTATAAAGGAACTTCGTCATTGTGATGGTGCTCCACACAGAGCCATAATAGAGGTGCTCAACCATTTAAAGGGCTCTTGGATACGTGTAAACATAAACCTCAGTTGACTCACCACAACTGCACTCGTTTGCAAGCTCTACCAAGATTGCTCTTCCGCATTCCCATGGATGCCTTGTTCTTATTCTTTTGGAGCCTTATGTTAGAAACTACCACATCTCTTTCATTCATCATGAGAATTCAAGTGACACCATCACTGCCACTAATTTAATTCACTTGATTCATTTTCTAGCAATTGAAATTGCCCTAATGCCCCAACTTCTTTGACACAAACACCACCAAAGTATTAACAATAAAAATCTGATTTACTAGTCACATTAACGAAGCCTATTCCGTTTCTTTTTAAATATTTTGAATCAAAAGCACGTAGAAGTTCTGAGGCAGAGGATTGGTGTTGGGCTCCAAAAATGGCACTCATTACCATACATTTTTCACCTATGTTTCCATCATTTCGCTCACTATTCATCACCTTGTCACTCCATTTTTCCTACTATTCACCATTAATGGGTCTCATTTATATTTTCCAAATATTGTTTATTTTTAAGCATTTTTGAGAGAAATTCTTGATTAAATATTAGAAAATAATATATTTTACTTTATATATGGAAAGTGGGTTGTTTTGGTGACATGTGTAGGTTCCAAGGAAGCTTCCAAGGCATCTTTATGTGGCCATGAATGATCAAATTCGAATTTGAAAAGATAAGCTTCATGGAGGAGATCATGGAGGATAGGGTTATGTGTCATCATTGGTTGAGAAATATGTGGGTCAAAGGAGAGAATAGTGGGTCTACATTTATGAGGTTGTTATCATAGTTTTTGTATAAATAGGAGCACCTCCTCCATTCCAAAGGAGAGGACTCTTAGAGCATTGTATCCAATTGATGATGGAATAAAGCTTCATTTGACATATATTTTCATTATGTAGTTTTAGAAATAGTTTTTCATTATGTAGTTTTAGATAGAAGTTACCTTAATGTAGTATATGGAATGGCTTGTCACTTTTGTTCCTAGGAGAATTGAGCTCACTCTAGAAGGAGCAAAGGAACTTGTTGTTTCATATTAGATCTTATTTCATTTAATTGCTTAGATGTTTGATGTTTGAGGATTGGATTGGTTTGATGAATGAATTTTCAATTAGAGTCTTATCAACATATGAGAGGACAACTAAGAGTCTAAGTTAGGCTCTCTCTCTCTATTTGATTTGTATGACAATTGGAATTCATCTTTTTGCTTTTATGTTTCAAAGTTATTTCATTTAGTTTACGCTTATGGATGAATTTTAGTGTAGTCTGGATTAGTACAAGAGAGGAAAATCAAGAGACTAAGTTAGTCTTTCTCTCTTTGAATCTAAACAACAATTAAAGTTCATCCTCTTGTTTGCATTTTAAGTTTCTAGTTTTATGATTTCTCTATGATACTGTAAGGAAGGACAACCAGGATCTCCTTAGTTAGGAGCCTCTTCCCTTGCATATCGTATTGAATCTTAAATAATTTCACTAGACATAGAATTAGTTGCCTACTCCTGCACATATAGTGCTGGCATCATCAAAAGCTTACGAGTTTCCTGGTCGATAATTAATGCAGCAATTTAAGCACAATAAATTGCCCAACAATTGGTGTGCGAAGCTTTTCGCACACAGAAAGATCTGCACAAGCAAAGCTATGTAAGCTTATCCTTATGTAAGCGCTCTCTCTCTCTCTCTCTCTCTCTCTCTCTCATATATACAAAATTTGTGTAAATTAAAAGCAAGATCACAAGCTATAAAAGCCATGTTACAAATTGAATATTTTTTTATAGATCACATATTATAAACTAAAAGCAAAATTGCGAATCTGAATAAGTGTTTTATAAAGTTAGTATATTTTTACTTAGAAATGGAATACATTTTAATAAGTAAGGGTGTTTTGCATTATTGTTTAAAGTTGACATTGTTAAATTAGGAGATAAATTATTATAAAGTCAGAGAGAGGAAAATTGTGTTCCACTTGTGAACACGGCTAGGCGGTGCATGGGGTCTAGCCATGGCGATGGTTATGCTTGCAATTAAAAAGATTCACAACCTTTCAAACTATAGAAGAAGAGGAAGTAATGACGAAACATTTAACTTTTCTTTTGTGTATGGAATACAAAATAGTGCTGATGAATATTAAGCTTCCTCCACATAATTTTTCAACCCCTGCCTCCCCACCCTTCGCCCATGTAAGGGACTCGCCACAACTGCACTCGTTTGCAAGCTCGATCAAGATCGCTTTTCCGCACTCGCATGGATGCCTTGTTCTTATTCTTTTAGAGCCTTATGTTAGAAACTACCACATCTCTCGCATGCATCATGAGAATTCAAGCAACACCATCACTACCACTAATTTAATTCACTTGATTCGTTTTCGAGCAATTGCAATTTCCCTAATGCCTCAACTTCTTTGACACAAACACCCCTAAAATATTAACAATAAAATTTTAATTTACTAGTCATATTAATGAAGCCTATTTTGTTTCTTTCTAAATATTTTGAATCACAAACATCTAGAAGTTCTGAGGCAGAAAATAAGTGTGCGAAGCTTTTCACACACAGAAAGCTCCTCACACTTATGCTTTAGCTCAAAACTTCGCCATACTTTAAAAAAAAATATTTTAAACATAAGTGTATATATATATATATATAAAGAGCAAGGTCAGTAATCCAAAAGCTATAAAAGCCATGTTACAAACTGAATATTTTATTTGTTCTTTCTTTTATAAGAACAAATATTAGAAACTAAAAGCAAAATTGCGAATTTCAATAAGTGTTTTATAAAGTTACTGTATTTTTTTATTTAGAAATGGAATACATTTTACCAAGTAAGGGCGTTTTGCATTATTGTTTAAAGTTGACATTGTTAAATTAGGAGATAAATTATTATAAAGTTAGAGAGAGGAAAATCAGGTTGCACTTGTGAATATGGCCAGTGAGTGCATGGGGTCTAGCCATGGCGATGGTTATGCATGCAATTAAAAATATTCACGACTTTCACTTAGTCTATGTAAGGGACTTGTAATATTAGACAAAGAAATAGCAGTGTCAGGTATAGCAAAGTCAAGCATAACAGTGTAAGTGTAACCACTTAAAGTTTTTTTTTTTTAAATGAACTGTAAATAATAACAAACACCAAAAATAAAAAGCCCTCCACTATGAAATTATCCCTGTTAAGCCAATTAAAAATTAGGAATAAGATTACCAGAAAATTAGAAAATTATTTTTGAAATTATAATAAAATAGTAAAATTCAACGTTTCCATGAAACTTTGGTTAAAAAAGTTAGGAATAAGATTACCAGAGAATTAGAAAATTATTTTTGAAATAAAAATAAAATAGTAAAATTCAGCATTTCCATGAAACTTCGGTGAAAATTGCAAAAACACATGAAAAAATGTAAAGTCAATACACTTTAACCTAAAGCCAATGCTATCGTCCCTAACGAAACATGAACTAATAATGAAAAACAAAACATAAACATTTCATTATATGAATTGGTTTACACTATTTATATAATAATAATAATAATAATAATAATATCCTATTTAAAATCAGCAAAAAAATGAACCTCTCATTATATGAATTATTTTAACTTATTTATATAATTAAATTGAAGGAGTTTTTCACTATGGGCTTTGGATGTCCCAACACTGTTCACTGCAGCCAATGAGTAAGCTTAAGTTTCATTGTCCCCACCAAATGAAAATTTAACACGTGGAAAAAGTTCGCCGCTGGAGCGTAAAGTGCTTTTCCTTGAACGAACCTAGGCAGTCGACTGCGAGCCGACCGTTGCGGAATCTGCATATTGGTAAATGAGTATCAAAATCTCTTCCGTATGGGGGATTATTACTTTGGAAAACCTTTGAAGATAATTATTATTTCCGACATCTATCGTAGAGTCCCCAAAAATAAAGAAAGCAGGAACCAAGGGATACGATTCTTTAATTCTTTGCCCCGTAATTCCGATCAATCACGTGTAGATTCTCTACCAACACTTCTACATCAACACTTCTACATCACACCCCGTTGGAATTTATAAAATCCAATGCAAACGGAGTTGTCTTTTTTTAATTGAGAAAATCAACATGTATATTATATTAAGGAAATATAATGAGATGTAATATGAAAGGCCATATTAAACCAACCATAACCTGGCGTTGCCTTTGAGCCTATAATAAGCCAGAAACTGAATCCATAAAGAGGTCACAGACCATACAAAAAAAAACCATAAACATGTTCACATTGTCCATCCAGAACTTTAACAAGATGAAGAAAACCACATAGATCTAAGCATGACCGAAAAAGAGGAGAAAACATGTCAGTCCGGCGCAGCCAGTGCTTTTATGAAGACCAGCACCGAGCGTTTGACTCCTGGAAAATGCGTGCATTTCTCCACTTCCAGAGAAACCAGCAGGTAAGGATAAATATCGATCTCCAAGCTGGAACCTGTTCACTCCACCACTTGAAAGCGACCTGTACAGAGGAGAAAATTTGATGAGAAAAACCATAAGTTAAGGAAAGTTCATACGAATCCGTCGGAAGAAATCGAGGTTAAATCTTGATTTGTTGCAGTTAAAATGGTTTTTTAACTGCATATTTGGATTCAACACCCTGAAAAACCCCTGGGAGCTTTGATTGTGCAGAAATTAGCTATCAAATTTGCCATTCCAATAAATTGTTGCTGGATTTTGACCAGAAAAACTCACCGAAAAAACTTTGACCAGAAAAACTCATCGAAAAAACTTTCAAAAAGTCTCATTACAAACAACTGCAATGCGAACCCGCTCAAATTTCAATTTGGCCACTAACCATTTTAATTTTAATTAAAATAAAAAAAATCTACTTCTTGTTTTCAAATAAATTCAAAAATAAATAAATAAAAGCTCAAAGTACTTCAGCATTTAAAAAAGAAAATTGAGAAAAGTTGTTTTATCATATATATATATTCTCAAAGTTATTTTATTATATATATATATGAGAGGACAATGTTTACGAAAAAATATTTTTAGTACTCAAGATTATATAATATAATATTAAAAGAGTAAAATATAATAAATACGTATATAAAATTGAAATATATTTGCTTTTTTAATTATATTAATATTTTTGAAAATTATAATTTTGATAATTTAAAATTATTATTTATAAAAAATTAAAACATATTTATATATAAATTTAAATAAATAAATAAATATATTATTATTATAATTAAATTTTATGTTAAATTAAAATAAATTAAATGGTTATATTTAAATTTTATAATATTAATATTTAATATATAAAATAATGTTAAGCAAATTTTAGGTTAATATATTTAATATATATTTATATTATTTTAAAAGATATGAATTGTTTTATTAATAAAATATTTAGATTATAACTATTCTCAAAAATTAATGAATTTAATTAGGAATCAAGTTAATAATAAAATAAAATTATAATGTTTTTAATTATTGAAGTTATAATATTGGTTGATATTGATAAGTGATTTTTAGTAATGGTCACATATAAAAGGGTTAATTTATGTTATACAATATTTATGCTGAAGGTGTTTTTCATTGTGGATTTTGATGTCCAAAGACTATTCATTGCAACCAATGAGTGAACTTAATTTTTGTCGTCCTTGACCAAATGAAAATTTGATATGTGGAAGTGGAAAAAGTTCACCGGAGGTCACTTCACGTACTTACTTGATAGGAAATGTTGATTGTCTGAGGAGCAATGTGCTCAGAGGAACAACAACTACTTGCAGTTGATCACTCATTGGACATGTGATCTGCATAAGAAGGCGGCCTTGAGAAATCCTTTTTGTGAATTGGGAGCAGAAGACCCCTTTCCTTCTTTTGCATTGTCAGAGTCGTGGTTCCTGAGAGTGAACAAGGGACAATGTTAAATAGTGAAGAGTGTGAATTTGTTCATGGAAGTATGAAATACTTATACGATGAGGCTCTACATTTCCCAGGCCATGAACTTCAACTGTTTTCATGGTGGATTCTTGTTATCAACAACTAAACCACAACTTGACATGGAATCTAGGCAAAACTCGATACTCTCTTGGCTGATGTTGATATAATTTACATGTTTTGATTCTTGTAATAGGTCTTGGTATCTGAGCTGGTGGGCAAGACAATTGATTTGTATTTCTCCGCCCATTAGTGCGGTCCTTGCCGAGATTTCACTTGAGAGCTTGTAAAGGTACACAACAAACTCAAAGAAAGGGGAGAAGCATTTGAGATTGTTTTCATCTCTAGTGATAATGATCAAAAGGCTTTTGAAGATTACTGCAAAAGCATGCCATGGTTGGCTCTTCCATTTGGAGATAAAATTGAGAAGGATCTCTCAAAGCTTTTCCATGTTAGACACATCCTATCATTGATTGTGGTGGGTCCAGATGGAGAAACTGTGACGGATAATGCCAAAAGTGTAGTGTCCACATTTGGAGCCACAACATATGCCTTCACTAATGCTCATCTGAAAACATTGGAGGAGCCAGGGCTGAACCCTTCATCGATGCTCATATGGAAACACTGGAGAAGTAATGGAAGAGCTAGGTGAGAAATTGCACAAGGAAATAAGGTACAACCAACTTGAACTTTACAATAATAGATATGCTTCATATTGTAAAGTTTGTAAATATGATATGCTTCAAGGTCTTTGATTTTGTGTTTGAAAACACCTTGTTATGGTTGGATAGGTTTATAGATCACTGAACTTTGTTGAGTGTAAGGTTACCTATAGTGTCAATAAATAATTTCAGTACTTCATAGTCAATGTTTTCAATTCTGCCATCATAGTTCATTATGCAGTCGAGTTAACTTCCAAGAGTATATAGTTGTGGAGTTTGCCTCACATGTGCATAGTTTTAATGGGTTTCCTTCCGTTCAGTTGTCATGTTACTTTGTAACTAAATTATGTAACCGAGTTGACCTTTAAGAATATTTGTGGAGTTTGCTTCCACATGTGGATACTATTAAATGATTTACTTATTTTATAATTAAGTTAGAGGTCACTTGGCCATTAACTTTAAGACACAAAACTCTACATAGTCAATGTTGCAACCTATCGTGCCACAACCTTCAAAATGAAATCATAGAACATTTATGCAAGATGTTCTCCCTCGTCTATTTATCACTCTATATCTTAGCTCATCCAATTTTTCCGAACTTATATGTGCCTTGTTTGTTTAGGTAGACTCGTCCATTCCATCTGCGTTGGTTCACTTTGTGTGCTCAGACCCTTGCCTTGGAGTCATGCTCCAATCATTTTGTTTATAAGTTGGTCTTGTCCAAGCGCTTAAGTTATCCAATAATATGTAATGCATCCACACGTGATGGAAACAACTTGCTTTGGGTTCGCACCATTGTATAATGGGCCCTCTTACTCATCTTGTATAAATAAATTTTAATGGTCATCACTTCATTCATTATGTTTGTTTAGGTAGGCATAACCACATATTTCATATATCCATAGTGACTCTCCTACTATGAATATATGATAATGGTTAAAGTGAGATTGCATTTTTTTAAAATAAAGATAAACTTTGACAACAAGGTCATAAAACATATATTAGCAATTGCATCGAGAGGTGTAAAGGAACGTCGATATGAGGAGTTGGGGAATGTGAAAGGTTATAAAGAAGTAAAATATATTGATAATGAAATACAATCTAAATTTAGGTTTCTATATTTGCTTAAGAATGTAGTAGGGGTTAAATTTAAGAAGAAAGTCAGACTAACATAAATGTCCAGAACAATGAAAATCCTTGTGCCACAAGGTACATGCAAGATAAGTTAAATTTATTTGGGTTTTTGAAAATGAAATTTAATAAACTCTCGAAGAAAAAAACACATATTTATTATTATTGTTATTCTTCTATTGTTACAAAAAATATAACGAGACACAAGACAGATGGAATCAAGGAGATAAGAGCATAAAATAATTGCCCAAAATTTTGCTGGAAATTTGCGG
The DNA here is from genome assembly GCA_000404065.3 of Pinus taeda. Lineage (NCBI taxonomy): Eukaryota > Viridiplantae > Streptophyta > Pinopsida > Pinales > Pinaceae > Pinus > Pinus taeda. The sequence goes on along the minus strand of APFE031091692.1, from coordinate 12,128 downwards.
GGTTAATGCTTGCAATGGTAAATATTGAATTAAATTTATAAGGCCCTAAATTAAATTTACAAGGCCTTGGATAAGATCAGATGAAATTTCCTAATTCTAATGTTGTGGTTTCTAAGAAGCTTTATAGAAAATCCCTTTTTATTCCATCTCCTTGCACCTGTTTGAAGACCGAATATGTGCATCGCATCACTTATTTAATGAGAAATTCCACCGACCAAGAAATGGTCATACTTTTTGGAAAATGTGTCTTTTCGTTTGGGGTGAAACTGTGCACCCTTACTTTCGACACTCCTCTTCCGCTTTTCCATGTGTGCACTTCACTTCACTCAATCCATTGTTTTGGGGGGAGTTAATTAAGAGAGAAGTTCAATTTTTTTCGAAAAAGGCTAAGAAAATAAATAAAGGCGTAGTCTAACTTATAGACGAAATGACCTTTTTTCACGATCATTTTTTCTGGTTAATTTTAATTAAAATATGACAGAGATTTTTAAAAACTTGAACTTAAGTTTAAATTGTTTAATCTGCATAATTTGAGTGCCCCTAGGGTTTTTCAGGGGCTGAATACATTTAAAGTAGCCGTTTGTGTTTGCCTAGCTTATTCGATCGAGAATTCTCCAAGCCAGCCTTATCGGTTCATATGCATTCAAAATTGTATTTTAAACAACAAAAATTTTTGAAATTGTATTACCGGATTTTGGTGAATTCCAACAAAAAAGGATATTTTATCTATAAGTTAGACTTCGCCATTGATTAATGGAGAAGTTCAAACTTTTTCAAAATGGCTGAATATTTCTATTTTTTCAATCTGTTTTAATTCATTGTGTTGTTGAATATTATCATATATTAACGAGAAGAATTTCCATTTCTAAATAGGAAAATTGTAATTTTAAATTATGAAATCTTTATAATCCAAATGCTTTTATATTTTCATTAGTTGCATTTTTTTTTAAATATTAAATCTAAAAACATGCCATTTAAATGATAAAAATATTAATGATATTATTAAAAATCGTGTTTTCCCCTTGGAAAAATCGTAATTTTCATTAATACGAAAATTACATGTTGTAGATGCTATGAGAATATGCAAAATATAGTAGTTGTGTGCCAGTCCAAAATTTAAGAACCAAAAATATGTTCTCCACGCAGGGAGACAATCTTTTAATAATGCTATATAAATAAACTTCAAAATTTGTTACTCTACACAGAGAGTACTCCTGAAGACATGTACTGATTATGTATAAACGTAGTAAATATAAACAGATATAAAACATCCAATTATCAAAAGATTTCAGGTTCTTGTTGAGCCTGATTTTCCTGGCCCATATATGGACGGTGGTAGTACTAGAAATGTTCACCACCCCGCTGCTCCTGGATCATCCAGATGTTGCGTGGCCTGATCGCTTCTGTTTTGGAAAGTTTGTCAACGATGTAGTTTCATTCCCTGTAAATATGGTGACAAGCAAATTTGTCAAAATATGTGATGTATCTATGCACCTCATCCAATATATGTTGCAATGTGAATGCATGACGTGTTTTTGTTTTATTAATTGAGTTACAGACAATGTTTGAGTCACCAAAAACTTGTAGATTATGACAGTCTTTTTCAATTGCAAATTGTATGAGGTATTTGGCTGTGATGAGTTCAACAAAATTGTTTGTACCATTTCCAAGTCCCATTTGAATATGATAGTAATGTGTATCTAAAATATATAGCACAACCCCACCTCCACATCCTGTTTCTTGTGCCGATCGATCAAAATATGCCCAGGGTTGTGAGTGATCAATGGAATCTGGGATGATGGTTCTAGGTGGAGGGGCGGCCTCGTCCTCGGGTAGTGAATTGTAGTTGGCTATAATTCTGGTAGTGATGGATGGCCAATAAGGGGCTGTGTCCTAAAAGATAGTGCGGTTCTTGGCCATCCAGATTTCCTAACTAATGAAAGGAGGGAGGTTTCTAGCTTTGGGTGGTGTTACAGATGACCACCAATTTGCCCATACCTCCTTGGTTGTCTGACCCCTCCAATCGATAGATGAGAGTGTGTGAGGTAGAATGGAGTTCCAAAGATCAATTGTGATGGGGCAAGAGAGGAAGAGGTGATCCAAAGATTCAGTGTTGTCCTTACAGAGGCAACACCAGTAAGGTCCATATAACCATCTTCTATACAAACTGTCTCCCATCGACACCTTATTCTTGAGTATGGACCACATGAGTAATCTTGTTCGGGGGGGTGCTTTGAGTTTCCACATACCTTTCCACCATGTTTCTATGAGATGGGGTTTGTGTTGATTGGCCAACTATAGATACCCCTCTTTTGGGGAGTACTGGCCATTTTTTGCGATGGCCCATATGATCTCATCTTCCCCTTCTCTTAGACAAATGTGAGATTCCGTGAGAGTTGTAGTGTAAGTACTCCAAGCTTGGTGCCACTGTACATGAAGGAGCAAGCTATGGGCTGTCTTCCAAGCTTGGTGCAGGAGGGTTGATCTCTCCTGGTCCGTAATGTGCACTATGTGTGTGATACCTTTCTCGCTAAGGTTATGGAGTAAGCCCTTAGGTAGCTGGTGTGCATTCCCACATCCTATCCAAGGGTCACGACCGATTCGGATGAATGTCCCATCAGATATTCTCCAAGTGAGGTTGTCCCGTATAAGAGGCATTGAGTTCAGAACCACTTTCCAAATATTTGAGACCCCAGTTTTATTCCAACTTGTTTGTCTTAGCTAGTCCAATGCCCTAATGGTGCAATATATTTAGCGACTGCAATTTTGGTCCAGAGACTATTGGTGGTGACTAATTTCCACCCTAGCTTGGCCGCCCGTGCTGAGGAGAAATCCTCCAATTTCTTTATACCCCACCCACCCCATTTCTTAGGGATAGACAAGAGGTCCCATCTTTCCCATGCATATATCCTTCCTGTTTGTTTGCATTTCCGCAGGAATCTGCAACAGAGGTTTTGTATTCTGTTGAGAATGCCTCTTGGGATCCATGTGAGGGACATCCAATATACAGGGGTGGCCTCCAGTGCCACTTTGATGAGCACCAATCTTCCAGCTTTGGAGAGATGCTTATGATACCATATTGGTATGAAATCATTCGAAATCATTTGATCATATGGTCCAGCTTCCAAGTCTTCATTTGCAACTTGACAATCAATGGCATTCGTAGGCTACAACTCTGGATATGAAAAGTCTTGAACAAGGTTTTCATTGCCCTCAAGATGGTCCAGATCGAAAATTATCAATGGTTGATTTCTGATAGTATTAAAGTTGTCTCTGATGATCTGAAACAAAGCAAAACAAAAATGAAAATATCCTTCACTTACTTCAAAGTTTGTTGCACTTTCCTCCTCACTTCCATGGCTGATATGTAACCGCTGATCATTGTATTCGAGTTGTTGAAAATGAACTTCCTCCTTCCACAAACCAGCTGCTGATTTGTCTGCAAGACTAGCTTTTGTTTGGAGAACATAATCATCATCATACTGATAAAACTAAGGCAAATCATCAGCATAAAACACATCATCAAGCATACATGTCATATCAACAGATCTCTCTTCTACAAGATGATCTATAAAACAATCATTATCAAATCCATGACAACTGGGATAAGAAAGAAGATGTTTTGGATCAACAACTTGTTCCTCTTCAATCAGCGAGCCATGGTCTTGAACATCATACTCATTCCTTGTGGTGATATTTTCCATCATCTCTCCTACTGCACTTACCAAAATGTTGAGCTTTACCTCTAAAGATGTCGATTCGTTTGGGTCTATGTTCTTCATCTCTTCTTCCTTCAGCTTTTCCCTTATGATCAGCAACTGAGCCTCTACATCTACTACATTGTTTTGCATCTCTTCAAGTGTTGCAAGGTTCCTTTCTCTCAGCTAAAACTCCATTTCCGGCTCAAAGGCATCCGAGTAGTGTAAGAGAGTGGATCCAGGAGGAGGTCTTCTATTAACAGGTATTGAATAATAAACTTGGTTAAATCTGGCAGAAAATTGTTGTATTGTCTCCCCTGACTATCTTTTCAAATGGTTATACTCTTCTAGAATCAAGAAATGGTTTTATCTGATCATCCACTTGTCGAGGAAAACTTTGACGAATTGCTGGAAATCTGAGATGCTTGCATCAGGCAAGGTTTTGAACCAAATCTTGACTTTGCCTTGCAAAGAAAGAGAAAAAAGCCTAACACTGACATCCTCTTCATTGACTTCAAAAAGGTCAAGAAAAGACTCAAAATTTAGTACATGTCTCTCAGCAGTGATGTTGTCACATTCACCATCAAATCTTGGTAGATATAGGTAATGATTTTTAGGGAAAGCGTGAGATATAGGAGGTAAAATCAGAGGTTTGTATCGATCTGGAATTTTACAAGGTATAGGGGCATGTATAGAAGTTGTAGAATCAGTCTTGGTCTCTTGAGGCTCATCAGTTTGAAGACGGTCATCACAAGATTCAGAAAAGGGTCTTGATCAAATCAAAGGCATGCGAATGTTTCACGATATTCAAAGGGAAAGAATCAAATGCAGGTCTTGGATCTTTTCTTGAACACAATATACTTTGTAAAACCTTCTTGACAATCTCGGGAAAAGAGAATAAATAATTTATAACAAAGAACATAATGTCTTGGATGAAATTACAACTTGAATACCTGATCTTTCGATATTGTCCTTTCATGTTTCTAGTGGCCAGGTTCATCCTCTAGTGGAGTCTTTGTATCTGATCTCAAAACTGATTTAGAGTCACCAGGTGAATGATTTCAGCCTTGTTGTGTCTGATCGTTTTTCACCATCAACAATCAGATCTGAACTTGATTATATTTTGTTGAGGAACACAAAACTACGCTCCCCAGTATGGTCACCACTATGTTAGTGCCTAAATCTACCTGAGGCTGAAGGAAGGCAAGTCTAGGGTAACATCAAACCACACTAAACCTGGTAGCAAGCCCTACCAGGTCAGGAGAGGGCTCTCTCCTTATCAATCTCAATTAGAATATTGGAAAATAGGGCTTGAGATGACTCAAATGAATGTTGATTTTAGGTTAGGTATAGTAGATTAGGGTTTCTGGTTTGATTTTAGGTTTTTTGGTTGTTGGATCAATTGGAGAAGGCAGATTGGGTCTGGGAAATCAACTCAGGGATACAGTGATGTTCTATAGGGAGAGGTAGACAAGCGTTTATGTACTTAGCAATGGGTTAAGATGGTAGTTTAGATAGCTGAGGAGTTAAGGAGGGCATAAATAAACTATGAATCCTCTTCAAACAGTTGAAAACATTGAAAACTAAATGCAATCCCAAGACAAAGCATTGTAAATTAGTGTATTTTGTCTATTCACCTTGATTCATTTAGTTTAGAAGAGAGAGAGAGATGTGGATACATATAAAAAATCAGAAAAAACTCATTACAAAGAAGAAACAATACATAAACTCACTGTCACAAGAATCCCACAAAAATAGCTGTGAAACCTGGTTTTATTCCTTGCCAAACTGCTAATACAAATGTTCAGTGAGTCCAACACTTTTTCCAAAGTCCAACCTTTACAAATGAATAATAAATTACATAATATAGGCAAGGAAACCACTCATGCTATCTATCAGGGTCGAATCCATGAGAAGAGGGGTGGTTTCAATCATATCTAAACTAAGAACAAGAATATAGGCAGTGGAACAACTTGCCTCTAAAACCAAGGGAACCAATTCATTACAGCTCAAAACCACTTGGAACTTGATGTATCTACCATATGAAGTTATTTTCATCCATATTTAAATTGAATTTATCATTTACCATGTTTACATTTACCAAGAAATGAGGAAAAAATGATCTCCCAAGAAAACTAGGAAAAATCTATTAATTAGGTAAAATTGGCAAAATCAATTTAAAGCGCAGCGCTAAACTTTTAATGCGCAACACTTTTTCCAAGCCAATTTCAGAAGCCTTCCCAAATTCCAAATCAGGTTTAGGATAGCTCATTGGAAATATTATCGAGTATACTTTCCAAAACATCTTGAATTTTCCAATTTGGAGGTCATTTTCCCTGTCAAAAGTCCAATCTCCCAAGACTGGTCAAAATGTGCAAAATGAGGCTGGCTAAATGCGGAGTGATGTTGCAGTCAACTTTTGAAGGTTTTCCTCAACTCCAAATTGAGCTCATGATAACTCATTGGAAATCTCTTTGTGTCTAGTTATCATTGTACTCATCAAGCAAGTCATTTGGCCAACCGGGCTAGGAGAACTCTTGATTTTACCAAGGTCACTCCAGAGGTGCAGCAACCCTCCTGAGGCAACTGTATTTTTGAAATTTCTCTAAAACCATGATGGTTGTGTAAAAAATGAAAGATTATTTTCTTCTTGGGTCATGGAGGGGAAAAACCCTCTCTCACCTTTTCCAAATTCATATTTTCTTGCTCAGAAACACAGTTTGAATAAAAACTGTACCTTATGTGTGATGAATGGCTTGTTCCTTGGAATGACTTCTCGACAAATGGTGGATATTTGATGTTCGATGATATGAAATGGCCTCATATCTTCTGATATCCGTTATGTGTCCTTTGCTTATATATCTCTGATCCCATAGCCAACCCAAGCTCAATGGGAGAGGAAATTAGGGTTTGTTCTCTTTTGCTTTTGCAGGTGGATTGGTGCTCAAGATGACTTGATTTTTGTAGTGGCAGGTGCTTAGCAATGTCATTAGGTGACCATGAGTTGCATGTGATCATTTATTACATATAGAAACCATAAAATTGCATCAAATTACATGAAAAATACCAATGCTCTATTTTACCTCAAAACAAGTTTTGAGGTTAGAACTTCATTAAGCTTACAAATTAGCAATTTTTTACTTTTCTAATCATTATTAACCTCCTCATGTGTTTGTTGACCACTTTATTTATTTTGAATGACCATGCTGACAAACTAATGAAACTAATGAAACTAAACCCTAGGACTGGTTAAAAATGAAATGGAACTGACTATGAACAACTGAAAAGATGTTTGAAGAAGTCAACAGGTATATGACATGAGGGTACTTAAATGAAACCTCTACCATCGGATGATCCATGACCTAATGGAATGTAGTTGATTGAATGAGACACCTAACATGAATGCAAAAGAGCAATTTGATCACTGACAGAAGTGTGAAGACACTAACACTAACAACCCCGGCATGAAGTCCCAACTAGATCTCACACCATTTGGTGTCGGAGTCCCATCTAGTATGATGGCCAGGTTGCCATTATCTTAAGGATTTGCCTCCACTCTTGCTTGTCAGCAAAGGAGAGTGGTCTGCTTTGTCTTCAAGAAGTGAGGTTCGTGTGCCTGGTGCATGTAAGTGTCACTTGTGTCAATATTCTTTCACTGTAGAGGGAGAGGGTGAGGGTGAGTCCTAAGTCGGTTGGGAGAAGTCCCAAATCTGATAGGAACACACAACACAACAAGACGTGCACAACTTCTAGCAGAGCAGTCCACATGAATGCGGTAGTCACAACACACAAGGTAAGATAACACGTATAACACTCAGTTGATTAGTTCACACAAGTGCAATGGTTGTTACAAGAAGTTTTATGTGAAAGGTTTGTATAATGTTAGGGAAGTTATCCACCATGGGAAAGACAACGTTAACAACATATACAAAACATTTTAATTAATATATTATATATTACAACAAGTGAAGTAGTTCAAATGTGAAACACAAGTTAAAGCAACATGCATCACAAGTGTTTAAGATTAGTCTTACAACAGTTACAATACATGTGTGAAAACGTGTTGACCTATTAGCAGGCTTCTGAATTAAGCGAAAGTTATAGGACACATCGTTACACCATACATCACTAACCCCATGTGAGGGGCATTGGAGCCACTACTTACTCCTCAAAGTAAAGATTACAGACTCTATTGGCTATGTGGGAAGAGCTGAGGTGAAATGTCCTTTACATGTACAAATGACAGGGTATTTATAGCCAAGGGTGAAACTAACTGTTGTGGAGGTAAATCCCCTCTGCGGACAGAGGCGATCCCTACTAGCCCAAATGGGGTCTAGCAACAATCAAACAACGCTAACATGCAGGTCCCTAATTGTGAATCAAAGACCGATGATGAGGGCCTACTTGGATTCCAACGCTAGTACTTGTAGAAGAGTCGTCGCTCTCGTTCCTTTGCTCCAGCTGGTCACAATCCCCACAATCCTCGTGAATGGATCCCTGCACATGCAAAGAATGACACAAATACAAGCATAAAATCCAATAGATGCAACTATATATCAGTGAGAAAGGATATAACTCAATCATCATTACAAAGACAATGAGAGTGGAACCATAATGATAGTCGTCTATTATTATTGATAAACAAATAAGAATACAACCATAGTTCTGACGTCAAATCCTCCATTGGCTGGGTGATCAGCAACACATGCCTTGCAAAGCTTGTTGGGAATGGGGAACAAGCCTCTCTCTCCTTGGTTACTTGGACAAGAATCCCCTCACTTTGGATTTAGCCTTATGGGAATGAAGAAGGCTTCTTGTAGCATGAGCTTAGCAATTCTCAGACTTTGGGACTTAGAATTTGGAACTTTCGAACTAGAACTAGAACTAGAACTAGCTTGTTAAAGGCAAAAGGACAAGCTTTTATAGATAGAGGGGAAGGAGTTAGGATTTTCCATGATATTCATGGGGTTGGCTTTATCACTAAGAAGCTTCCATGAGAGGTGGAGAACTACTTCCCTCCTATGGAGATTCGAAGCCAAACTGGCCCAACTCAATATGGAATTAGTTCATGAATGGGTTAGGAAGAACCTTCGTAAGTTTGTTTGTTAAAAACTTTACCCAACTGGGCTGGCGCGAGTGCGACTCTGAGACAGAGCGCCAGCTAGCGCGCCCTCTTTGGAGGATTTCCCCCATTGGCGTGAGTGATACACAGTGAAACCGCACCAATGGAAAAAGGGCTATTTTTATGGGTATTTTGTAGAAGATGTCTTCAGGGCATATAAAGTTGATGTCTAGGGGAATATAATGCAAGTGTTTCCAGGTCATGTCACTTCTCACAGGTCCCGGAACGAGTCCTCCAAGGTGCGGGAGAAGGGGTAACAGGGACGGTGACAAATTGCTATGTAACAAATGCCCCCTAAAGCATGAGGCCTGAGAGAGAGAGAGGGGTGAAATTCTTTACAAGAACATGTCCAACTGAAAACACTACCGCTGGAAAACCTGTGTGGAGAAGTACAACTGATATCTCAAGTACATGATATATGTGGTGTGGGCGCAGCCATCCATAGCAGAGTACAGAAAAATCTAGATCCAAGGTATGGGCGCAACCATCCAATAAGGATCGATAAGTAGACTCAAGCATGGTCGCAGCCATCTAGTGAATGAGTCATGTAATGATCATAATAATCCACAAAATCGCAACTTGGATCTCAACAGACAAAAATCCAGGGTCTTGCGCTCCATTTCGACCCAAACAAAGTACAAGTTCAAGCATGCGAATATGGGAGTCGAAGTCGAACATGCAGGAACATCGTCTGATTACCAGTCAATGATGAAAACTGTTAACAGATGTGAGAGGTACCACCAATAATGACAATGGTCCTCAAGGTACTATAGGTACAATCTACGGCATGCAAATTAGTGAGCTGGCATCGAACACCCGTAGAATCATTCGATCGGAGGCCAATGATGAAAACCTCACGTCGAACACGAAGAACCTGCCATTGAGGCATGCAGGATCCAAGGCACCTGAAGGGAGTCTCTAGGTCAAATTCCTGGATAATGAGCTGAAGTCGACAGGAAGTTACCTTGATCGAAGGTGGGCCATAATATTTCCCACATCATTGACATGAGACAGAGAAGGATAAATATGTTTTTTGAATCAGGATTATGTGAGGTATCAGAGGGAGGTTGAGTATTCTGCAGAGGTCAACTTCTCTTGAACATATTGGCAGCACGACAGTGGAATCAGTAGTATTTGACATCAAATGATTAGGGGTCATGGTGACAGGGCAACGAGCAGATGAGAGGTCAAACAGGATAACCCAAACCCACAGAGGCAAGTGTAAAAACAAGATGAGATGTCCCCACCCAGACATGAACGCAGACAAGTGCCATGTTCAAGAGCGACATACTGTCGACACGACAATAATTGTGGTTCCATTTTCCCCACCAATTCTGGCGAGTACCCCAGTTATTTTTTTGATGACAAGCTTGACGGGGATAGCATATGCTTGAAAGGCGTCATTGCGATGGAATCCGATGTCATTAAGTTTTAACGAGTCTAACAAAGGAAGAACTTGGCGTCTTTTCATGTTTAGAAAGTTTGAAAAGACGGCGGAAAAGTAAACTCCAGGGGTGTCCTTTTTCGTAAATTTGTGTCTCTCGAGCCCGAAAAAGTATAAAACAATGCTCGAAAGAACTGCCTGATCATTACGATTGAGGAGTACTTTTCATGAGTAGTGATTTCGATCTGAAAAAGTAAAAAGAAATCGAAACCACGTCACTTCGTAACCATTAAAGAACCTGAAACGACAAGGGTCTGACGATCTTTTTGTCTTTACACGGTCGGAAAAGGGTTTAAAGATGACCGCCTCTCATTTATGTTTAGCGAGTCGAGAGGAAAAACTCGGCATTCTTTTCATATTTAGACGGTCAGAAAAGAGTTGAAAGTAGGCCTCCATTTTTATTCTCTTTAACGAGTCAAAAAGGGAAACAATACTCGGCAATCTTTTCATATTTTACGAGTTAGAAAAGAGCTTAAAGGTGACTCGTCCTAGAGGAACGAGTGGTATAAAGGGTAGCAATTGGTTCCAGCAATGGTGGAACTGCTGAAAACATGTAATGGTCAAGAGGCTGGCTAATAAAATCACTCATTGTTGCGGTTCCTCAGGAAAGGAAAACAGGCAAGTGAAAGCATATGATCAGCCAAAGAGATGGTGGCAATGGAATGAAACAACCAAGGCTCATCTAGCAGAATTGAGCGGATAAAAATGGTAATCACGAGATGTACATCGGGTATGGGTTCATTTTTACACAAGCTTGAATCATGGAGAACTCTGCTTGGATTCGGTTTCATGTTTACACAAGCTTGAAACGAAAAACTATGCTTGTTATAAGTTCACATGCCCCCAGCATAATGACGCAAAACGAGGTACATGCCCCCCAAGCTTCATTGCATTCAACAAAGTGGATGGAATGAAGGTTCACTTTCGAGATTTTGGAAAGACTCAACTTGTATTTTACGAGACCTTAATCACAAGACTCGATTTGGAAAGGGAGTTTTTTCATTTTTTTATGAGGTTGACACAGTAAAAGAACTATCCTCATAACCCTTGTTGCATTTTTTAACGAGCTTGACACAAGATCAGGAACTATGCTTGACCAGACCCAGTTTCATTTTTTAAGGAGCTTGACATAGGAAAGTGAACTATGCTCCGCAAAAACTTCATCATAAGGAACAGGAAGCCATAGCTTCCAAGAGTGCCACTCTCGATGGAAGGATCACATCTTGGAAGTCAGGACCCAATGCCCCTAGGACACTATGCACGACGGCGGCATCACTGAATACATGCATGGGATAAGTAGCCACGTAGTTGACCTGCGGTGGGGCAAATACAAACAGTGGATAAAAACTAGGAGGGGATGACAACTGCGCAGGAGGCACCGGGGGACTAAAGAACAATAATTGATCGATAGTCATGATCCTTCCGTCGTGTGGAAAGAAAACCACATGGAAAAGTGAAGAGACAATGGCCCCCATGGCATAAACATAGTCACGACCAAGGAGAAGACTGAAATCTAAAGCACCTTGGGTAACCAATATGTCTATATAGATAGTTTTGTCTTCCAAATTAATAGGGAACTTTGGAAGGATCCCTAATGGTAGACTGGTTCCTCCCTCAAACGCCATCAGATTCTGTGCGACCGGCACAAGCTGTGGGGAGCCCAAAGCTTGCCAAGTACTGGAAGGCATAAGACTGACAGATGCACCCTCATCCAAGACAGTGCCAGGTACTACCTTATCATAGGCATGTACTGTAATCTGGAAAGGCACATGGGATGGAAGCTGGAAGGCGGTCAAATGACTCTAGTCGAAGGAAACGATTGAACTACTTGGTGGGGGAGTCGTATGATTTCCCCCCTACTCTG
>APFE031091677.1:15574-47485 GCA_000404065.3 Pinus taeda | reverse complement strand
AGAACATTAAACGATCGACAGAAAACAAGCCAAGACAAGAGACACAAGATGTGGTGGCTAGCTAGGGACAAACCCCAAAATGTGTGGGGAAACCCTTTGATCAAATCTTATTTTATCTTCAATAATTCATCAGAGAGAAATAGTACAATAAATCTGATTTATATCAACAGTAGCAAACCCTAGATCAGCAGCATCAACATTAGCAGCTTCATCATCAAACTAGGGCAGACGATATCTCACAAATCGACTGTCGGATCACCATGATTCCACCACCAAAAGTTGTGGCTTCTAGAGGAGGTTCAGATGAACCTATAGCATGGTTTAGATGAGGATATCTTCTAGTCCACGTAGGTCAATCTTTACTTCTGTAGTTTCAGCTTCAGTTTCGATAACTTCTAGCTTCAAACTAGGGCAGTCAATATCTTGCAAACCTTCCGTCGGATTGACTTGATTCCACCACCAAAAGTTGTGGCTTTCAGAGGAGTTTTAGATGAACCTATAGTGTAGTTCAGATGAAGATATCTTCTAGTCCATGTAGGTCAATCTTTACTTCTATAGTTGCAGCTTCAGTTTCAGTAGCTTCCAGCTTCAAACTATGGCAGTCAATATCTTGCAAACCATCCATTGGATTGACTTGATTCCACCACAAAAAGTTGTGGCTTCTAGAGGAGGTTTAGATGAACCTACAACATAGTTCAGATCAGGAGATATTCTAGTTCACGCAGGTCAATCTTTACTTCTAAATTTGCAGCTTCAGTTTCAGCATCTTCCGGCTTCAAACTAAGGCAGTCAATATCTTGCAAACCGTCCATCAGATTGACTTGATTCCACCACCAAAAGTTGTAGCTTTCAGAGGGGGTTCAGATGAACCTACAATGTAGTTCAGATGAGGAGATATTCTAGTACATGTAGATCAATCTTTACTTCTGCAGTTGCAGCTTCAGTTTCAGCAGCTTCCGGCTTCACATGTGTGAGAGAGATACCCTTTTCTGTGCAGTAGAGAAGAGACTCTTTTCTGCGTAGTAGAGAGAGAGAGATGTGATGAGATGAGTGAGTCCAAATGAGGAAAATTCCTCCTGTATTTATACACAATTTTGGTGTTTCAATAGATGTGACTGTTGGGCTTTTGAGCCTACATAAGTTGTAGGTTGACTTGATAATAATTCCATAATCAAAATAAATTCATATCTCCATGAATACTTATCGGAATCAGATGATATTTATATCAATCCTACACCTCTCGATGAGAGGAATCTAATAAAAATATTATTAGCCATGAATAAGATGACCCACAGGAATTTTTCCCTGGTTGCCAATTTTAACATCAACAAGTCGGGACGACAACCGACCCAGTCTTGCCTTCAAAAGGTCCACCTTCAAATGATACAGTTTCCAAAGAGAATAAGAACAACACCATTCAAACTCTTTTTGTTAATACAGAGTCTGATGAACATGGGGGAAATCTACTTTTTCCTTTACGATAGGAGGGAAGTTCCCCATTTCAAGAGATTCATCCAGCCGTTTATTCAGTGCCCCCTCCAAGCAATCTAGTCATTTCCTTCAATTGGAATCTACTAGCGGGACCCTGCCTTCCATCTAATGTACCATTCCAAATCATAGTAAAAGTTTACAAAATGATCATGTCTGGCAATATCATAGATGAAGGGGCTTCTGTGAGTATCCTTTCCTCAACTGCTCGGAAAGTGCTTGGTTCACCATCGCTTCTACCTGAGAATCGAAATTTGTCAAGCTTCAACAAAGGAACCAGTCGACCATTAGGGATCCTTCCAAATTTTCCTATAACTTTGAGAAGGAAAACTGTTCGCTTCAACGTGATGGTAGTCTAAAGGCCACTATATTACAATCTACTCCTTGGGCGTGACTACATTTTCAGCATGGGAGCTATTGTTTCCACACTCTTTCGGGTAATGTGTTTCCTGCATGAAGGCAGAATAGTGCAACTTGTCGACCAGCTTTCATTTCCTAGTTCAAACATGGCTACGAGTCAAATGCCATCCCTAAATGGTATCTTTGCATCAAGAATGTCTCTTCAACCTCCAGTTCATCCACCTAACTACCAGGAGTAATTTGGTGAATGCAACAAATCTCAGGGGGCTTGCACCCTGGACTGCTTTAGCAGGTGAACCTAGCTGAAAAAACAAATTTCCTTGTAGGTTATATGACCGGTCTGAAATGCCATCTCCATGTGGGATATGGGATTAGTTTGAAACATTTATCTCCTCGCACATTATGTGATTAGAAGCTCACACCACTCTCCTTTGTCTATTTTGATGGACAGAGCCAAGGAAGTGTTTTGTCTACTCCGCAGATAGAACAATCCTACTTAAATGCAGAAACTTCCATAAGGTAACTTGGAAATTCTTGTTTTCTCAACACCTAGGGGCATGCAAACCTTTTTTATGCAAGTGAAAAGTGACCAATTTAACTCTAACCTCATAGTGTTTTAGCCTAACTTTTAGTTCAACTCCTTAGGTTAGGTGAATGGTCTGATCTACCATTCACCTTTGTCGGTGACATGCAAGCAAAGCAAAGGAGACGTTTTATCTAGGCGAAAGACAAAGCTATCCTACCTAATCTTAGTAGTTCATTAACTCTCAGTGTAGTTAGTTCTGTAGTTTGGTTGTTTCCAGCCTGCATAAAAAAGGCAATGAGCAAAGTTTCACATGGGGCAAGCTCACTAAAAAATGAACCTACTAATAAGAGACATCTTTAAAGATGAATGGCATGAGCAATGTTTCCGCAGGGTTTAAGCTCGTTAAAAAATAAACCTGCCACTGAGCATAGTTTCTAAATATTGAAGCTCATTAAAAAAATGAACCCACCCTCGGTAAATAACCTTTGTGATTATCAACCTTTTGAGCCTTGGTTGTGTTCTTACCATCACCTCCATTCTTTTGGCCCAACATACACTTCTACTTGATTGTTTACCCTTTTGAGGAACAGTTGTGATGAGTGATTCTGTTAGCCACCCTCTTTACACTACCATGTTTAAGAAGTTCCAAACTTACCTGGAACCAGTTGTTACCCGAAAACATCACTCGTTCCTCAAAAATGAGTCTCTTTTAAGCTTTTTTTAGACTCATAAAATATGAAAATATTGCTGAGCTACTGGCCTTTCTAGATCGTTAAAGTAAAGGGAAGCACCATCCCTCCTCTACATTTTAATCTTTTTGGACCTGAGGGATCATTCCACAAAAATATCGAGCACTTGTCTTATTCAGCTCGCTAAAGCAATAAAAAAGTAATCCCTTTCGTATTATTTTATACTTTTTCGGACTTAATGGATTATGCCACGAAAAAGGACTGTTGGAGTTTCCTTTCCGTCCCTTTTCAAACTCTCTAAACATGAAAAGGACCAAGTTATCTTTGTCGTTAAACTCATTAAAACAATAGCGACAAACTTGTCCATCCAAACAAGAGAAAGTTTCACTATCGCTAGGCTCGCTAAAACATAGTGACAAGTTTGCTCGAAGGGCAAATTATAGAACAAGCATATGTTATCCTCCTCAAGCTTGACAAAAATAAAGAGGTATTGGTCAGCAATGACTGGGGAAAAGGGAAGAAAACTTGAAGAACTTCATTGGTAGTAGGTCACTCTTGAACATGACACTTTCACTCAATCACCATGATTGAGTCAGGTTGGGTTATTTCGTTCATCGGTCACATCACCATTGGTCCTTCGTACCATCCATTTTTGGGGCTAACGCTACCAATCCATCTCAGTGTCACCGATATGTTCAAGAGAAGTCATTCAGAGAATCCGTCACCCGGCTAACGCCTCATCCACTACAATACATTCACTCTCCATTTTCATGAATGACATTCTTGAACCTTGTATCATCAGATCATTTTCACCTCCACAAAATCATTTGCTTCGTTTCATGTCGTAGATGTGGGATACATCAAGGCCCTCCTATGATGAGTCACTTCTTGTCGACATCAGCTCATTATCCAAGAAGTTGACTTAGAAACAACCCTTTTAGTACTTTGAATATGGCATGCCTCAATGGCAAGTTTCTCACTTCTGGCGACAGGTTTACATCAATGGCCTTTGACCGAAAGATTTTGCATGGTGTTTGACATCGACTCATATATTCACACCACGTAAATTGCAATATAGTACCTTGAGGGTCATTATCATTATCGGTGATTCCTCTCGTGCCTGTTAACAGCTTACATCATTGGCTGGTAATCAGGCGATGTCTTTCCATGTTTGACTTCAGAGCATCTTTTCACATGGATTGACTTGTACATCGGGTGAAGATTGAACGAGTTTGAAGACCCTGAACCTAGTTCCATCCATCCAACTGCAATATATTTAGGAAAATAAAGGCATCAAATGTACACCATAGCTACATAAATGATCATCCAAGCTAAGGGATGATGGCTCTACGAGAATCACCAGTCTGCAACAATGGATGATTGTCTATCCTATGTACACGAAAATGAATTTCTAAAACTGAGCATGGGAATGCTCGCCTCAGCTAGATCATGAAAATAATATGAAGATAATGTATTGTATTGTATTTTATACAAGTCACCTTCCAATTCGAAGACCTCGGATCCTCATGATAAAGCATTTCACTCGACATCAAAATATTTACGACCTCATGCTTTAGGGGGCAACTGTTATAGACATATTCGGGCACTGCAACCCCAATCACGTATGTCGATAAACCAAGGGCTCTTAAATCCCTAAAATTGTTGTTTCACACCCTAAAGGATCATGGTCAACTGATTACATCATTTCCCAGAAGTTCCACCTGAAACACTACTTAGAACTGGCCAAAACGGGACCATACAGACTGCTCCATGCTTAGGGTGCGATGCATACTGGCTGCTACACTAGCCAGGTGTGATGCATACTGAAAGAGCCTTCTGTGGGGTGCGATGGGTGAGAGTAGACAAATGGCAAAGATAGTTTACTAAGTGGAAACTCAGAGAATCTTCTAGAAACTTCTCATATGACACTTGCCTCTCTAAATTCGCCCAGGGATGAGTAAGAGATCATGAAATCTCCATGTGTAACCAAGAACTATCAATGAAATGACACTAATAAAAAACCCAGAAGCTAACTCACCCCTCTGCAAATATCTATAAATGGATCCCTCATCTGAGAGATCTAAAGGCTGGAATTTTGTAATTTGTAAGGAAATGTTGTTGGTTTCTCTTTGAGATATTATATTGTTGGGTGATCTTGCTTTTCATGAGGTGAAGAGGGCTTTCATGCTGGGAGGATGATGCTGGATCAGATAGCTGGTTTGTAATCCTCTCTTCTACTTCTACTATCAATAAAGTTAGTTGAGTTTTCCTCCATATACTTGTGTATTTGTGAATCTTTCTATTTGTGAATGCAATTGTATAGTTAATGTATTTCTGATTCTACATTGTTTATGGTATTATAGATCTCCATGCTTTGATGGTGTTTTATTGCTTTGCCTCTATAGGTGTTCTCTAAAGTGGGACAAGTAAGAAAGGAGTGGCAAGCTCTATCAAGGGAGAGAGGAAATAAGCAAGGAGCCAAGTGAAAGATTCAGGTTGGTGCTCTCCACTTCTCTCTTATCTATCATACATAAAGGAAATCACAAGTTACTTTGATTGTTTGTTTCTAAGATAGATACCCATCTTAGTGGTACTAACAGATCAAAAAGACACTAGTTTTCTCAGAAACACCAACAAGAAGACAACACATCGATTTTTGAAGGAACAGTCATAAAAAACTTCCTACCTAATAGGGACACATCATTCAACAGTTTTATTTTCCTATTTTATTTCAGGCTATTTTTGTAATCAATTTAAGATTTTTTGTTCACTATCAAAACTAGTATAAATAACTCTCTTCTACAAGTTATTAAAGGTGGTACCTTTCCATAAGAAATTTTGTATAACATTGATGTACAAGCTCTTTCTATATCATTGATAATAAATCAAAGGATTCTAAATTTGATATCATACAATCTCATTTTCTTCTGTAAGCCTTTCATGTGTTCCAATCATTCTGTTAATTTTGCATATGTTTAATTTTTACGGAGATATCAGGTGACAATAAATGTGTTAAATTTATTCTTAAAATTCCTTCTGAAGTTATTATTATAAAGAGATTGAGATATTGGATTGTTTGTCTGAAAGGCTCCCTCTAAATCATAAAATTGTCAGTATCTTATGTAATTTTAAGCATATTTTGTTTAATGTTCTGAACATTGGTCAATTTTTTTCTCACTTATGATGATTTATCTTTCTATCTGAAATTTAAAGTAATCATATGATTCTCCTTACTATTCCTTCTACACATCTTATCAACTTAAATCACTATGTGAAGTTAAATAGCAGCCCTTTGGTTATTTATTAGTACTATCTAAAAGGGTTAAATACATCATCCTTATAATTTGTTTTATGTATTGGTCCTCCATAAAAACCAAAACCCCAAAATAAATATCTTAGATGCTCTGACATGATCAATTGACCATTATCATCTCAGAGGTAGAACATCAATCTGGTTCCATTTCTGGGGACTCTAATTTGATTAGTTTTCTTGGGACAATGATCTAAATCCCATTCCTTTAAAGGTGACTAAAGGAATAGATAGGTCAAAATTCTTCACCTAGCAACTCTACTGTGCCAAACTGGCACCTTTTAAGCACACTAGATCCCATTCTGAATCTGACATGGTTAGTCCTCTATCAGACCCAGAAAAACTTGTGAGAAGGGCCAATTCCAAAAGAAGACTTCAACCATCTTCTTCTTCTTTAGCCCTGCAGTCTGAAGATATATTATCATCAGATCCCTTAGGGAACATTCCATCCAATCCATATTGGACACAATTATTAGGGTTTCTGAACTTTTAGGTAAGGGAGTTGATTTTAAATTAGCCTTCCTTATTCACTCACTTGAAACATGTCAAGAACCCTCACTACCATTTGAATCACCTAAATTTGAGGTTGAGTTGGGTGTTCATTTACTTGAATTGAAAGATATAGACTTCATATCCCCCACTAATTATTCATTCCCTTCTACTTCTTAACAACCTGAAGAAACCTTCTCTGTATACTCAAACCCACTCTTTGAAACAAAAGAGGACATTCACTCACAGGTTCAAAAGTTAGTTATTAGGACTCCCTTAAAGTCATTTAGGAGATTTCCTCCTTCTTCATCTATTCCTTATTCACCGCCACACAGATATACACCTTCTCTATCACCATCTTCCTCTTCTTTTTCATCATCTACCCAAACACCTCATACACCATCTTCTACTATGGCATTCCAATCCATTGTACAAGCTAGATATGTAGCTTTAGTTTTGCCTCAAAACCTCAATGCATTCCCTCCTGGATATTTAAAACATCTTCCTAGGTATAATCGAGAAACTGGTTCCTCAACTGAGGACCATCTTCAATCATTTCTTGATTTTGCAGATAATATGAACATAGAACAAGAACATGTTTATATGAGGTTGTTTGTCCAATATATTGAGGGAAATGTTAGAACCTAGTTTAGGTAGTTACCTTTAAATTCCATTAGGTCGTGGGAGGAGTTAACAAATATATTCAAAAGCCAATGGGGTGTGAAGAAAGACCCTCTTTACTTTTTGACTGAGTTTGAAGAACTAAAACGAAAGTTTGGTGAACCTGTAGCTGATTTTATTAAAATATTAAACAAACTTTACCATAAGATGCCCCTTGATTGAAAACCCCCTGTAGCAGCAGCCAAACCTAGGCTTTCAAAAGCCTTTGAATATGATTTTGTTGTAATGTTGTGAGAAATAACTTCTATGACTCTTGAATACATGAGGACTAATGTTATAGAAGTGGAAGAAAATAGGGTTGCCTCAGCCACCTTGAATGATAAAGAGGAATAGGCCCAAAGAAAGCTTAAATCTAGTTAAGAGGCATCTACTTCTTCAAAAACTAAAACTGAAGATTCCAAAATTGATGAGATCACTTCACTTCTTAGAAATCTATCCAATATTGAAACTCAACCCAAAATAGTTCAATAGATGGTCACTCGACCTCAAAATTAGAATCAAGGTCAATATAAAAGAACTCCACAATTGTAGACTCTTCAAAGGTTTAGTAATGATCAACAGGTTCCAACTCCTTTATTGATCAATGATGATCCGAGTGGATGTTGGTGGCCACCCACCTATCCCCTTGGACCCCCACAACTGTCTCTTTCAGTTTTTCAGATTCCTTTATTGTAGCACAATTTATTATTTTTAGCATTTTTCCAGGTCGTGAACTTCCGAAGCCGTTTTGAGGCTCTAAACGACGTTTTTTGGGGGAAATGGGAGCAACATGGGTCCATGTACTAATATTTCTCATCCAAAAGTTGTAGTCCTCTAATAGATATTTCTAGCGAGGTATTGTGCGGGTCAAACGGAGATCGTATGCCAAAGTTATGACCCTAGGATTTGATGTGCCAATTTACCCAAAACAGGGCCCATAGTTTGGCGCTTCATCTCCAAGGGTTAGGTTTTTGGATGTTTAGGGTTTTCCATTGTTTCTCAATAATAAATAGCCATTCGAGTCTCATTGTAAGACAGTTCAGAGGCATGTATCCACCACATCTCTTCTCAAAGGTAAGCTACCACCGCCCTAGCTAGTTTATTTCCATTTCTGTTTGTAAGCATATTTCAGTATTTTACATTAATGATATGAAGTATTATTTCTGTTGCATCTCTGTGTTTATGGCTATATCTATAATTCTTTATGTTCCTGCATAAATCCAGATCATTGGTATTATAACGGTCTGCTCTTTCTCTAATTTTCTTTGCATGTCCCCAACGAGGTCGGGATATAAGGATTTAGGGCTTGAACTGGTCAAACCCCTACAAGAACAACCTCACAAATCCCGATGGCCTCCCATGGTAGATGAAAAGAAAGATGAGGGGGTAGGAGATCCTATCAAAATATTGCTCGAAGAAGCCCTCCAGTGACAAAGGAACACGATGATGGAAAACTTTGCCCAGATCCTTTAGCGACTACCCAGGGGCGACACAACTACTTCCAACAGCTATGCTGGAAACGCCACACCATTTAAGGTACAAGCTAACTTTGAAATACCCATATTTGAGGGTTGGATAGATGTAGATTCCATAGAAAAACTGTTAAATATGCTAGATGGTTATTTTTCTATTCATGATTTTTCCAACCAGGAAAAGATCACTTTTGCACTTCTCAAAGGAGCCCCCCACGTCAAAGACTAGTGGGAAACCTACTACGAGCTGAAGGATGAAAGTACTTGCTCACTATTTTCAGCTGCACCCACTTCGAATTCATTCTGGGATGCCATCAAGGGGAAGTATTACCATGTCAAGAGCTATGAGGACAAATACATAAACTAGACCACCTGCAGCAAGGAATGGACCAAGATGTGCCGGAGTTCACAAATATTTTTCATAGCCTTTTCACAAAGTTGGGTATCAAGGATTTTGAGCTGCATTTGGTACTCAAATGCCATGGCTGCCTACATAGATACATCTAGGATGGGATGGAGTTCCTAAAAATCTCCTCGCTTGGCACGTCATATCAATATGTTGTTAAGATCAAGCAAAAGTTTAAACAAAAGAAGCGAGACTTTGGATCTATGAATCTGAAGAACAAAGGACAAAGCCAAAGCGGGGTGACCTGAGACAACCCGTCGAAGCCACAAGAAAAGAAAAATACCACAAAGTCAAAGAAGGACATAGGAAAGTGGTTTCAGTTCCATAAGAGCCCCAGTCATAACACAAGTGAGTGTCAAACCAGGCAGTGGTTGGTGGCTGAGTTGAAGGCTTCAGAATCATATGCATGTTCTAACCCTAAGTCAAAAACTAACAAGGGGAATGACAAAGGGAAGCAAATCATTGATACAGAGCCCAGTGCCACTGTTGCCACCACCAAGGTCCAAAAGAATGAGCCCGAAGATCCAGAGGGGGAGGAGCATCTTTTCCACTCATAGATGTGGATGAAGGGTTCACTGCTATAATTCATTTTTGATAGTGGGAGCCAAAATAACCTCATTTCAACAAAGGTCATGAAGCGACTAGGACTACCAACCATACCACACCTGCAACCGTACAACATCGGGTGGCATCACCAAGGATGAGATCTCCAAGTCCACCAGTAGTGGCGCCTGCCATACAACATCAAGCCCTTCATAGATGAGGTATTGTGTGATGTTGCACCACTTGATTTTTGTGACGTATTATTAGGCCAACCATACTTGTGGAAGCGACATGCTCTATATGAGTCAAGGCCTCACACTATTATTATTTCTTTGTGTAATACATTATATAGGATACCGGAGGTAGCCCCACATACCGCCACTTATTTGATCTTTGCTAAGAAAGTCAGTAAGATCATCTCCCATACTAGGAAATCTAATTTCATATTTGGTTCACCCTCAAAGTAAGGGGAAGATCGTTGACACATCCATTTCCCCTAGGAAGGGTTCCTCCATGCAGCAGAAGTAGGTGGATACGTTAATGAAAGAAGACAGGGACATCTTCTCCTCACCCACAGGGGTACTATTGCACTGTCAGGTCAAGCATTCATCGTATCTAACTTCCAGAGCACCTCTAGCCAATGGGCCAATCTATCGACACTCCATTCTGGAAAATTCCAAGTACAAGCAGTGACATGATCAGCATCAAGTACCACACAAGTTTCAAGTGGGCGACAAAGTCTGGTTGCATCTATCGAAAGAACACCTTACAAGAGCCCATCAAAAGTTCAAACCACTCTGACGTGGTCCTTACACCATTACCAAGGATGTGGGAAACAATGCTTTGGAGCACAACATGCCTCCATTCCTTCGCTTGTACCAAGTTTTCAATGTATACCACCCTCGACCATGCTTCCCACCATTACTGGACACATCAGAGGCTGCAGAACAACTCACCAGGGACCAAGTTCAGTAGAAGTTTCCTCATCTCAATTAGCATCAAGTACCACACAAGTTTCAAGTGGGCAACAAAGTCTAGTTGCATCTGTCGAAAGAACACCTTACAAGATCCCATCAGAAGTTCAGAACACTCTGACGTGTTCCTTACACCATTACCAAGGATGTGGGAAACAATGCTTTGGAGCACAACATTCCTCCATTCCTTCGCTTGCACCGATTTTCAATGTGTACCACCCTCGACCATGCTTCCCACCATTACTAGACACATCAGAGGCTACAGAACAACTCACCAGGGACCAGGTTCAGCAGAAGTTTCCTCATCTCATGGAGCAACTCAACATAATGGGGACTATTACTTCCTATGGGGGGAGGAATGATCTAGGTGGATGTTGGTGGCCACCTACCTATCCCACTTAGACCCCCACAACAGTCGCTTTCAGTTTTTTAGTTTCCTTAATTGTAGCGTAGCTTACTATGTTTAGCAGTTTTTCAAGTCTTGAACTTTCGGAGCCATTTTGAGGCCCTAAACGACATTTTTGGGAAAACTGGGAGCAAAATGGTTCCACAGATCAATGTTTCTCATCCCAAAGTTGTAGTCCTCAGATATATCTTTCTAATGAGGTATTGTGCATGTCAAATGGAGATCGTCTGCCAAAGTTATGACCCCGGGAACTTGATGTACCAACTTACCCAAAACGGGGCCCATAGTTTGGCGCTTCATCTCCTAGGGTTAGGTTTTTGGATATATAGGGTTTTCCATTGTTTCTTAACAATAAATAGGCCTTCAAGCCTCATTGTAAGATAGTTCAGAGGCATGTAGCTACCACATCTCTTCTCAGAGATAAGCAACCATTGCCCTATCTGGTTTATTTCCATTTTTGTTTGTAAGCATATTTCAGTATTTGACATTAATAAAATGAAGTATTATTTCTACTGCATCTCTTGTGTTTATGGTTATATATGTAATTTGTTGCATTCCTGCATAAATCTAAATAAGATGATTAATAGCCTGATGACAATACCATGACTATCATTGAAGACATTAACAATATGGATACCTCTTTTGGTCATACCACTATTGTTCCTCTTTCACAGAATAAACAAGTTCAATAATATCAAGAATCCTCACAGATTTCCAAGTACCATGCCTTCTCTAAATTTCTAATTGCCGAGCTAAACAAAATATATGATCTCAGACCTAGACCTGGCCTAGGAAGACCTCTTAAGGAAGCTCCAACAATTCATCCTCATACCAAAGTTGTTGAGACTCAGACAACTAGTATTCGGCCATTAAATCAGTCAACTAATACAGCTCAAATTGATAAAACTACCTTAACTACATTTAATGTTGAAAAGGAGATAGAAAGAGTTAAGATCCCTATACCACTTTTAGAACTTACCCTGGATATAAAAATCAAGCTTCCAAATGGATACAAAACATCTAAGTTGATGCTGAAAGCGATGTTATTAGCCTTCATGATGAAAAACCAACAGTTATCTTTGGTCCTAGCTCAGATATGATAGATAAAATAGTACCCCCTTTCTATCTAACACTAAAGACAAATGATTCCATGTTATACAATTGTATGCTTGATTCTGGAGCATCACATAATCTCATGCCAAAAACCATCATGGATCATTTAAAGCTTGACATAATTAGATCCTATCATGATTTATGCAACTTTGATTCCAAGAGGGTACCTTGTCTAGGATTGATTAAGGATTTAGTAGTCACTCTTTTCCCAAATCCTAGTAAAAATCATAGTACTAGATATAGTTGTCACTAACATCCCTCCCAAATTTGGAATGCTCCTTTCAAGGTCTTGTTGTGCCAAATTAGGGGGAAATATTCAAATGGACATGTCTTATGACACTCTTCTGGTTTATGGGGGAGACCAACTTAGGTTGTATAGAGAATTTAGATTTGTGCACACTATATGAAAAACAAATCAACCAAGGAACCACCCCATCTATGCAATTGATCAATATTTTAGCTACTTTCAACTCTCTTCAGGTCAAATACATGAATCTCAAGTAAAAATTGAAGATGTAGTTGAAAACTCTATATCAAATCAAACTGATGTGTGGAATCTATTCTTTGATGGTTCTTGTACAAAGGATGGAGCATGGGCTAGGGTAGTATTAATATCACCAGAAAACGAAAACATCACACAATCATGTAAACTTGATTTTGAAGTTACCAACAATGTAGCAGAATATGAGGCATTCCTTCTAGGACTACAGTTAGCCAAGAGTTTAAAGGTACACATCCTGAGTGTTTTCACTGACTCTAAACTCATTGTGAGACAGGTTAGGAATCTTTGCCAAACAAAGCATCCTAGGCTTAGGTCTTATCGAAATGAGATTTGGGATTCCATTGAAATTTTCTTTAATGCCTTCAACATAACTTATTTCCATAGAAATGAAAACATACATGTAGATTATTTGGTTGTCTCTGCAAGCTCATTTAAGATTCCTGATCAAACACAAGTGTTATACCAAATCTAGGTCAAATACATGCCATCCATACTAGATAACCAAAAGCATTGGTAGGTGTTTGAGGACAATGAACAACTAAAATCTTTCCTTCAAGTTGTAGGTGAATTTTCTCTTCTACAAATTGATGAAGATAATCTTGACAAGAGTAATCCTCAAGCTAATGATGATCCAGAACTAAACTGCAAGATTGCAGATCATGACATCATACAGTTATCAAACAACTTCATTCCTAAAGGGTTAATTCCTTTAGAGAAACTATTTTATTATAATGATGTCCCTTGAAACCCTCCATCCATTTCTCGTGAAGAACAAGTGTAAAATATTAAAATCTCTACATCTTTATCCCCAGAAGTTAAAAATGAATATCTTAAGTTACTTAAAAAATACAAAGATGTTTTTTCTTAGTCTTATTCTGATCATAAAACCTATGACACATCCCTCATTGAACATAAGATCCCATTAAAAACTGAAGCTAAACCCTACCAGCAAAAACTCAGAAGAATTAACCCAATTCTTCTACCAACTATTGAGAAAGAACCTTAGAAAATTTTAGGTGCACAGATTATTCTTCCACTAAGATATTCTAATTGGATTTCCAACCTAGTACCTGTAAGGAAAAAGAATGGTGAAATTAGATTCTTTGTTGATTTTAGAAACTTAAATAAAGCATCACTAAAGGATAACTATCCCCTACCTAAAATGGATCAGTTACTTCAACAAGTTTCTAGAGCTAACAAACTTTCTATGTTAGACGTTTTTTATGGTTATCATCAAATTATTTTCGACAAGGCGGATAGGGAAAAGCCTACCTTCACAACACCCTAGGGTAATTTTATGTATGCTAGGATTCCTTTTGGTTTGACAAATGCAAGAGCTGCATTCCAAAGAGCTATGGATATAGCTTTTGTAGGCCAAGTAAATAAATTTCTTGTTATTTATCTTGATGACCTTACAGTCTTTTCGAATTCCAATCAAAAGCATTTAAAGCACTTGATGAAGGTTTTTGAAAGATGTAGGAAATTAGAAATACCATTGAATCCAAAGAAGTATTTATTTTCTATCACAGAATGGAAATTGCTTGGCCATATAATTTTTAAAAATTGAGTAGTGATTGATCCAAACAGAGTATCATCCATTCAGACATTATCATTACCAATAAATAAGAAGGAAGTTCAAGATTTTCTCGTAAAATCAACTTTTTAAGAAGATTCATACCCAATTATGTTGAAATTGTCAAAGATATAACTGATATCCTTAGGCAGGGTCATGAGGTTAAATGGGCTGTCTCTTCCAAACATGCATTTGATCAAAATAAGAAAGGTATTTATGAAACCCCAACCTTGGCCAGTCTTGATTATACCAAACCATTTAGCATCTTTTCCTTTGCCTCTAAAACAACCCTTGTTGTTGTCTTACTACAAAAGAATGAATATTCCCATGGCCAACCTATAGCATTTTTCAAAAAAGTCATGAGAGATGCTAAGCTCAAATATGAAATAATTGAGAAGCAGGCTTATGCCCTAGTCTAGTCTTTGAAATCTTTAGGATGTATGTTTTATATTCAATCATCATAGCCTATGTCCCCAACTGTGCTATTAAAACTGTTCTCACTCAACCAGATACTGATGGGAGGAGAGGTAGATGGATCACCCAAATTTTGGATTATGATATAACTATCAAAACCAAAAAGCTAGTAAAGGGTCAAGGATTAGCTAAGCTTCTAGCTGAGTCAAACTATAAAGTGTTAGGCATCAACTCTGTTTTAGAAATACCAGGGGAGAATCAACAAGAACCTTCCCAAAATTCAAATGAGAAGAATCCACAAGAACCTTCTGTCTATGCAAAAGGGGAGACTCCACAAGAACCTTTTGTCTATGTAGAAGGGGAGAATTCACAAGAACCTTACCAAAATTTAAATGAGGAGAATCCATAAGAACCTTCCTTGGATCCTGAAGAAATGAATCCACAAGAACCTTTACCTTCAAATCAGACCATTTCTGTACATATTCGTGAGAAATTTCTATTATCAAATTGGTATCAAGATATTGTAGATTTCTTGATTCATTTTGAATGTCCTGCATCATTTTCCAAAAGTCAATGTAAAACTCTCAAATTGAAAGCAGTCAAATATTGTATCATAAATGCAAATCTGTACTGGAAAGACCCTCTCAATATCTTGTTATTATGTTTAACATAATCAAAGGTTGAAGGGATCTTTGATCAGTTTCATGCAGGATTTTGTGGAGGAAATTATGCTTGGAGAGAAACAACATATAAGATATCAAGGGTAGAATTTTACTGCCCAACATTATTCTTACAAGTAGGATAAAAGGTCAGAAGTTGTGTCCCTTGTGAGATGTTTGCTGGTAAGAAAGAACTAGTAGCGCTTCCACTAATCCCAACATTGGTCTCAACACCTTTTCTGCAATGGGGATTAGATTTTATTGTGGAGATTCATCCTACTTCAAGAAATCAGCATAGATGGATCCCCACTGCAACAGACTACTTTACTGAATGGGTGGAAGAAATTCCAGTAAGAAATGTTACTGATGCAGTAGTGATCAAATTCATTGAAGAAATTTTTTTATCCAAGTTTGTTTGTCCACAATAGATTGTTAGTGACAATGCCACTACATTTTCTAGTATTAAAATGATTGAGTTTTTCCAGAAATATCAGATTTTGTTACACCATTCAACTCCATATTATCCTCAAGGAAATGGTCTTGCAGAATCATCTAATAAAAGTCTGGTAAAGATTATAAAGAAAACTTTACCAGATCATAAGAAGAGTTGGGATAGTCATTTAATAGATGTAGTCTAGGCAAACAAGATTACTCCAAAGAGATGCACTGGAAAGTCTCCTTTTTAGTTAGTTTATGGGAAAGATGCAATTTTACCTACCAACTTGGCTTTCCCTATTTTAAAGTTTCCATAGGAATCAACTGATGAACCTGATGATTTTTCAAGGAGGATAAATCAAATCATTGAACTAAATGAGAACAAAGATGAAGTCCAATACAAATTGAAAAATTATCAAAATAAAATGAAGAGCATGTTTGATAGAAGAGCGAGGGAAAGGGACTTCAAGGAGGGAGATTTAGTTCTAAGATGGGATACCAGAAGAAGACAAAGGAAAACATGGAAACTTTGACAACCTATGGTTCATACCTCTAGCTATTGCTAAAGTAAAAGGGAACAACACTTTTGTGTTACAAAATCTAGAGGGACAATATTCCACATTTCCTGTTAATGGAAGATTTATGAAGCATTATAATCAGTATTGAGAAGTTTGAAATAGATTTTACTACTATCATTATAATAAGCCTAGTTTTATTTTACATTTTCCAACTGTTAGTATGATTTTTATAGCAAAGACTCCAAAGCCCAAAGAGAAGGCACATGGATCTGCAAGTTCTCTACATTCTATAGGAGAAAGTAGTCCTCAGTTGGAGCCGATGTTGTAGGCCCTTTATTTCTGATAAGTTAGCCATTAGTTGAAAAAATAAAAATGCCATAGAAAAATGATAAGTTAGGATATGGACCAAAAAACAAATTTGAAAATAAAAATGTTAGGAATTATTATTATTTCAGGTCCATACCATAAAAAATGATAGGGTAGTTTCTCTAAAAAAGGAAGTCAAATGATAAAATGTTAGATAAGTAATCAAAGAAATTATTTTCCTTAGAAAATAAAAATTAAGGCTACTAGTTCAAACAAACCTTTGAAATTTTCTGTTTAGTTTAAAAACAATGCTTGAATTCCTTAATCGAGGTTTAATTATTGCTTAAAGCTCGATCACTTTGCAAATAGTCATAACATATGATTTTGTCATATGGGCATAAGCGAAAAAATGTCAATTCAACACCAAATAACCATCAGGCACTTTTCAATGCATACGATTTACCTCGCTCGGATCAATGGTGGAGAATTCTTTTTGGTCCCCCCTTCGGTCGCCTCTCGTTAACGTGAGGGGGGTTCTAAAAAGTAGTTTTAATTGCCACCCTCTTTTCCTACATGGCACTCCAATAGCATTTCGGGCCCCCAAAGTGCAAAACCATAAACCACCTCACCCCTCCACCCTCCAAAATCCTGTCAGCAGTTTCCTCTTTTCCAACCATTGACCTCATTCCCACTCCATATCATCCACCCATTATCTCTCACCCATTCACAACCCGCCATGTCACAAAGCCGTTGTGCCATACGTTCATATATTGTTGCCAGAATTAATTAACTATTCACGCTTCTGTTATTCATTAATCCGACTCCTCTACAATAAATTGCCTACGGTTAGATTATGGTTAGATTTAAACGACAAATTAAGCCTCATTTTGCTTATAAATATCCCATGGCTATACTCTTTGCCACCTTTTCTTCTTCCATCTAGTCACCAAAAATTTGATTTGCTCTGTGTATATCTTCCCCTGTCATCTGTCTTTTAACTAAAACAGTTTCTGAATTCCCCCTCCCCCCCCCCCCCAATTTGCAACAATATGGCTCCCAAATTTAAATCACAGAAAACTATCAAAGAAGGGAATCCATCTACAACCTTGCTTGACTTCGATCACCTCCCCCTTGTGGACTCCCTATTCAAAGTCACTGACTGTGAATGTGAATTCAATTTCCATGAATTGCATTTGTGGTTAAAACAGAAATATGTAGGTAAAGAAGATCCCATTCATTTCTAGGAAACAACTTTTCCCTTGTACTCCTTTCCCGAGTGTTGTGACCACCAACAACCCCCCTTTTTGTTTGGTGTTATTACTAATACTAAATAAAAGGGGACCCTTAGTCAAAAAATTTCAAAAAATCAATTAGTGATTGTATTTCCTTTTCAATAAAAACTTATCATCATAAACTTAAGAAAAGACCCTTGCGAAATCTAAAAAACTTAAGTTTTGTGATGAAGGAAGGTAAAATCACTCCTTAAAGGATATCGCATCGCAGAGAGGATGATAGTATACCTACTTACAAGCTAAACTCCAAAATTGCGAGAATGTGATGCGAAACTGCACAAGGATAAACATATATCGCATCGCAAGTCTTAGAAGCTCACTTATGATTAAAAATCACAGAAAATGCCGATTTGCGATAGTGCATATCGCAAGATCCCACATCGCAAGAAATTGCTTAATACAAAATATGCACATCTTACAATCATGCGATACTACGACATGCGATATTGTGACTATGCAATATCACAAAATTACAATAAAGCGGCAAAGTAACCTCGTAATAGGACAATAGAGAGACTCGCGATATTGCGATATTGCGATACTGCAATCTACGATATTGCAAAGCAAATCGCAAAATCACTCCATCACAGATTTCTCAGGTCCACTATCCAAGAAAAAAACTTTTTCCATAAAACGAAACTGATTATGCACTTTACTGCTCATTAATGAAGTAGTTGCCAGTTGTTAATGAAATGTGATTTCGTGTTTATCAAGAGCTAGTTCATGTAAGGTGGTATACTTTTGCATGTCTCTGGCATTTATAGCTTTCCTGTCACTATTCCTTATCATTACTTTCACCTCACTTGTAAACTGCAGGAACGAAGAACGAAAAGATATACAAAGTAGTAAACAGGAAGCTATGGGTAAGAAAGGTAAAGCTCCAATGTCTGAGGATAAAGAAATGGCACCCCTATACACAGACACCACATGCAATAGAGAAGCGGGTATTTCCACCTAGGAAGGCATGTATAATCTACTCGAGGAAGAGGATCCTAAGGTAACGGGATTTACGGCTTCTGCAGGTTCATCAACATCATCTGAAGCATCAGTTGCAGACTTAGCTTGTTCATTTCTTCACCGGATAGCTGCAAGACCCAAAATTCTCCCCTACACGGACATGATTAAGTGGGTTCTAGCTAGCGCCGATATTAAAAATAGACAGTTTAAAACTCAGGGCCAAGGACTAATCGACTCATTTGCTCAACAAGATTTGAAGCTTATGTATCATTTGCCAGAACCTCAGGTGATCTATAAAAAATAGTTCGTGGAGAAGTTTACCAAAGAAAATGAAGACTTGGCAGAATCCACTAAAGACTGGTCAAGGAGGGATGAACCAGTGAAAAAGGATAAACATGGTATGTATAGTACTAGTTCCCTCACTTCCCCATATTGCTTTGCTACTACTATGATCTGTAGGCTTTATGGGAGGCCAGATATTAACAAATTTTCATCTAAGTGGCTACCACCATTGGATGCTGCCATTAATTCTATCATTTTAGATTGGTCTAGAATACTATCAGATAACTTAGCTACTGCCATTGTAAATTACCGTTCTAAAAGAGCTGCTTCCCAAAGAATTTATCCCTTATTTTATTTATCAACATATGTGATGGATGCAATTTGCTATGTTTCAAAGTTTCCTGTAATGGGGTGGAAATGAACAACTCAAGACCCTATACCCATTCATGTTTATCATAAAGAGTTGTGGGATTCTAAATTCCCCCCATTTTTCTAAAAATTTGTCATGGAGTCATGTTACCCCTCTACAAGACATTGTACAACAAAGATGCTCCAAGATGCTCTCCAGAAGAAGAAGCGAACATACAAACAGTCGCGAAATGGTTTGGAGAGGAATTGTTTACATATGTTAGAGTCTTCGGAAGTGCCGCTTCCCCTCACATCTTACCTTTGTATGTTCCCGATAAACTCTTGGCAAGGGAAATTGCTTATCAAACCTGCGGAGAAGGAGGTTTGACTAAGGATTTAAAGGATAAGAAGAAAGCTATATGGCCACAATTTCCTGTAGCCTTTGGGGCCTTCTCATTGTTTGATATAGGTCACGCTTTCAAAGAAGTGAACAATATAACCTATCTGCAATTATTCAAATTCAGAGCAAGACTGTTTGACCCTCACGATGTAGCTAAGAATTTCACTATCGCGGTTAAAATAAAAGTGTTCATCAAGGAAGCAGATCCTTTTGATGATGTGTTTCAACAAAAAATCACGCTTGAAGAAATTCTAAATACAACTCAAACGCGTTTCTCCCCAACAGAGTTTTAGAGATTCAAGACATACAGGGAAAGAAGGCTAGCCAATATCCCTTTAGATAAGCTAAGCTTAGAACCCGCAAGGGAACCCACTCCAAGCATTAGCCTCAGCGAAAGTTCTGATACAGATAAATCTAAATCGAAATCTGAGAAAGAAGAATTGGAGCACTCTAAAAAATCTGAAAGTGACCATGGCAAGAGCGAAAAGTCAGTAAGGGAGACTGCCCAATCAAAAGAGCCTGAACAACAACAGGTGTTAACTTCTCCACAGGAAGGTCCTCCCATTCTCATCAGCCAGCCACCATCAGATAGAATAGTGCTAGACAAAGAATGGCAGAACTTCAATGATATGATAAATCTTGAAGGCCAAATCATAAAGACACCTGAAGGGAATGTACAGGCAACAGAAGAAATGGTGACAGGAACAATTGATGATATCTCAGACATCGAACACATCCCTATTACCCCATCCTCTGAACTTGTACTCAAGATAGAGGAAATTCCTCCTCTTGATGTATTTTACAGTCCGCAACATAAAGCAGTAGTAAGAAGACAAAGGAAGAAGAGGAAATTGGAAAACGTGATATCTCATGACGCAGAGCAATTGGATGTCCTCTGGTGAGATCCTACTACTGATCCAACCGAGAATCTCACCAAATTATCCCAAATTGTAGGATATTATGCCTCTGCAACTATTGATAAAGCATCTGAAGTACAGCAACTGTTAAAAGAAAAAGAAGACCTAATACAAGTTTTGCAGCAACAGCTGCAACAAGCTAACGCTAATAACGAAGTACAGAGACAGCTTGAGAGACTACAACAGGAATTCTAGCAGATGCAAATAGGCTATCAGAACAGTTTGGTAGAGAAAGACAAGTAATTACAAGATATACAGGAAATGCACAAGGATGATCCCAAGCTCACAGAATTCATCACAGAATCCATTTCCTTGAATGATCAATTACTACAGCAACAAGAAGCACTAAGCCAAAGAATATCGCAATGGAACTCGTATTGCGAAACAAGTGATACAATCACTAATCAAGTCGTCGATTTACAACATGATTATGATTTAGCTGATAAACAAGTGACTGAATATTTGGTTTGGCAGGAAACAGAGGAGGGAAAAAGAATAGGCACGCCAATAATAAATGACAAACATAAAGAAATGCTCTTCGACATATGGGATACATAGATCAAAGAGGCTGAGCAAGCAGCGGAAGAAGCAGCTACAGCAGCCAATAGCCTGATGGATTGCATAAATGAGAATTTGCATAGAGCAAATTTAGTCTCCGAAACCACTCCAAAATATCTGCCAAAAGTACAACAGCTACAATCGGACTAGAGACAGAGGGCTCAAGAAAGGGCAAAATCGATTAGAAAATTAACTAAGTTGAATTGGGAATCTTACTGGGCTTTAGTAAAATCTCACAGCCAGTGTATGACTCTCAAAACCATCATCAATTCTACCGAAAAAATGGCACCAACTCTAGCAGATTTTGTTTTCACAGGACAATTAAAGGCTGAAGTCAGCCAACCGACTTTGCTCAAACAAATGTTGAATGCTTGCGATGTTAAGGAGCGAATACAGAAATAGTTAGAAGTTAGCCTTAGATTTGATTTTAGAAATAATTTTACTTTATTTTTGCCTAGAAAAAGGACGTTCATTTAAACCATATCTTAAATTTTTGTAAATAAGTTATTTTTAGACATAGTTAGTAGTATTTAAACCCTTCTCATGCATTTAGAGAAGGGTCCAGAAATTTATCAAAAACGTGTCCTCAGAACATGCACTTTTGCACCCTCCAAGGAGGTTTTGGTGAATGAATGGAACAGGGTTTATTGATTTTTGCATCTAATATCTGCTACTGATGTTGCACTTCTGTACTCTTAGTTGATGTCAGATTAAGAAGAGATAAATCGTTATCACTTGAAGCTCATGAGTAGAACTAGTTATAAATGGTACTTCTATCTCTTAACTGTTTCTATCTCCTGTGTTAGAGTGATATTTAAGCTCAGTTGTTTATATGTTAATGCTTGAATGCCTGAGTTATCATTTGGCACTTTTGTACGGTGATAGCTATTTATTTGTGCTTGATATGTGAACAACTTACTATGTGATATGCTTCTCACAACTGTTTCGTCTAACTTTTTATGTGAAGTAGTTCATCTATATTGAATTCTTTTCTTATAGCAGTTGAATGATCTTTATTACCAATTGTTATTTGAAATGATTTTAGATCGCATAACAGAAAAAATCTTACCCTGGATTAGTATAGATATTAGATGTCGTTGCTTTTTTAGAATACAATTGCATGTCATTATATTAGAATTAGAAGTAGATTAATTTAGAATCTTTTAAAGCCACAAACATCAATCAATCTTACACACACACACAAATTGGGAAACTGTTCCCATTATCCCCAGTCGGACCCACTATACCAAACGGAAAAGGTGCTGCCAACCAAGGTCCAGACCGGGTGGGTATCCCCCTTGTTGTTGAACTGATTTTTGGGGCTTCAACATATTTGGTGCTAGACGGAGGGCTGAAACGAGTTTTCTAATGGAGTCCTTTCGATTCTAACATTTTATTATGATGGCTCCTCTGAAACTTCCAATTTGGAGTTGTATCCATGTATGTGCATCTTCCAATACTCCACCCAAAGTGGTAAGACTCTTGTCTCAGGTAAAATTCAATGGTAAGAGAAATTCTTCTGCTTTTAATCATGCTCTTCAGTTTATTCAAAATATTTCAAATTCCAATTTTCAAGGAATTGATGAAGGTATTTTATGCAGAATTTTTACTCTTACATTCGTAGCAGAAGCTAGGAACTGGTGTAGAACTCTTTCGGTTGCCTCAATTCACAGCTAGGATCAATTTGTCACAATTTTCATTTGTAAGTTTGATCACTATGATTATGATTAGGTATACGATGAAATTGAGTATCTACGAAAAGAAAATGAGTCTGTTAGGGACTTTAATATTCGATTTCATTTGAATTGTTTGAAGTGTAATTTTGAACCTATAAAAGAGGAATCACTAGATTGGTTTGAACATAATTATGCTCCGCCTCCTATTCCCGATCCTTATGAAATAAGTCCAAGATTTGTTCAATTCCCTTCTAGCACAAATGAGAAACCCAATTCAGATATGTCAATAAATTGTGATGAAGAGGTTTTGCAAAGCTTCGAAAATATTTCTTATCAAATACAAGAAGACAATAGCAGCAATTCTGAAGAAAAAGCTACCTCGAAATCTAGAAGCAGCTTTGAGGTAAATTCAGAAAATCAGATTATAAATCAGCAAGTGCAAGCTACAACTAAGGTAAATAATAACATGCAAATAGATGTACAAAAGTCTAAAGATTTTCATGATGAGAAAAATCCAAAATCAGGTTAGCAAAGTGATCTTCCTCAAAGAATAAATACAGTCACACAAAGGAACGATCTGAAATCTGAAATTTACGATGAGCACAACACACAAGAATTCTCAAACAGAGATATTTTTAATTACATTATTTCAGAATCACATTTTTCCCTTTATCCTCATATTTTTAATGGTAATTCATCCCCTCTTGCTGTTAATGATATTTCAAAAAATACAAAGGCTGATCTAAATGAATCACCATTAAGTTTTGATCAAGATAGAGAAGTAATTACTGATCATTCCTCTACAATTAACAAACATGAAGTTCTTGTTCCTCCTTATTTTAATATACTGGGTGAAATCGAAGGGAAATCTAGAGAATCTGGTGAAATCATTTACGATAATTACTCTGATATTGAAGATGTTGATTTTTCTCGAGGAAGTCATCAAAATATTCAAACAACATTTGAAAGTAAGAGTAAATTGAATCTAGAAATTATTCCAACAACGGTAAATTATCCTCATGATTTCACTATTCAAGAAAATATCCCAATTTATGATTTATATCATGATCAAGCAAACTTTCCTGTTCATAATCATAATGTTCTTTCTAATTCACAAGTTGGAATTCGAATTTTCTCAAATTCCATAATTCTAGCCAATCCTTGTGAAAAGGAAATTATTTCAAAACGATTCCAATTGCGCTATAACAATAATTGTACAGATGGTAATTTCAGTCTATTTCCTCTTAATCACTTATTTTGTATAAAATCAGATTTATCTTTTGATTTCAATTTTCAGATTTTTGATATATTACGCTGGCACATTGAGCACCTTACTATCAAACGTTCAATTGATGTATTGCCTTTTTGGAAAATTAAAGTTTTTGAAAGGCATCAAAAGCTATTTCAACATCAATTACAATCGATGTCAATGTTTTATCAAAAGCTTCTATCTTCTTTAAGACAATTTCAACAAAAGAATACAGTTTTAGCAATCTGCCAGCAATTCAGTTTAATTCCTAATTATTTGTTTCGTTTGAAAATTTCCCATCCGTTCCTCATTGATTCATTTAAAAAAGAAAAAAGTATATATTTGGAAAATTTATTCTCACAAAAAATTGCTAATAGCTTAACATTTACACGTAACTCTAATAATATCCTCCAGGCCTTTGAATATAAAAACTCATATCTTCAATCTTGCATGACATCTCTTCGTTTGAATATTTCTCAATCCTTAGTAGAAATCCATCCAGATTTCTATGATCCAACCGATATTCAATTGGAAAAAAAATTTCATGAGAAAGAGATTTTAAATAACTTCCTAACAGCAGTTGTACATTTTGAATTTAGATTTGTTTCTTTTAGATTTGTATTCTTATTACTAACATTTGAATTGTATATATATGTAGGAATAAAAATGAGAGAATGGTTACACTGGAAATTTGACTATACCTAGCCATTTTCACGTATATGGTTAGAATAGGAGTAGGATTAATTTAGTTAGTCTATGTAGATGATTTATCTGTAGATCAAAAGGAAGCAATTAGCCATTGTCCATGTCATATACATATTGAAGAAAATATTTACCCCTCAGAAACTGCCTAGTTCTCCTTTAAAGATTTATTTTTGTAAAAAACACCAGTTGTGAATGGTTACATTAGGAATTTACCAAAAAGATACCAATTCTCTTTCAAGTTTTGATCTTTCGCTTGTATAAATAGCAAATATTTTGGAAAATTGATCTTTATTATTGGAAGATACAGTTAAAGACTCTTGCCTAGATATGATACTAGTTTCAACTTCATAAAATTCGATGAAAACAACCTTTAGTGAGAAATGGTTTATACTAGTGTAATGAAAGGTATCAATAACAAAATAAAGATTCTCTGTAGAATAGCTCCTTCCAAAAACTCTATTATTATCGTCTAGAGCTATCTTAAGGAAACAATGACTTCCTCCCTACTAAGGAAATCACAACTTTCAGAGGAACAATCCAAGAATACACTTCATCTTAAAGAGTGAGAGGTCTCATCACGAGACGGCTTATCATAATCACAGATATTATAACTTCCTGACTTTGCCAATACTGCATACCACAACGGGGCAATGACTCAAGATTGTTGCAATCAAAAGACAAGGGGTCTCATCACGAGCCAGCTTGTTCAGCAAAGTTATAAATCAAGTGAATGACTATGTCATAAATTGGCTATCAAACCAAGACATTGTTCTTTAAGATTAAAATAAAATCAAAGCAATAAGTGTGGATGTGGATTCTTCTTTAAGAGTTGTAGGTTTCTTTAAGTAGGATAAAGGATCATTACTGGGTAACAGGTAACCCTGTCAAGGCTATGAATGCCTACTTGCAGCAGAGGCTCTACCTACGACAAATGAGCATATTTAAAACTGATTTACAAAGAATCCTTTGTTTTATCTTTATAAAACCAAGTAATGACTGATGTAAATACAAGGACTAGCTTGAGGAAGTAAATAATTAGAGTTGAAAATAGTTGAAACAAAATATCATTGACAGGTTAGAACATAATGTACTTTATCTTTCAATAATAAAGTTTAATATTCTGGAAAATTTTCTGTTTTGGAAGTATAGAAAATTCAAAAGAACGACAGAGATAACTGGTTCTTCCAAGTGAATCGCCAATTGTTGTGACCACCAACAACCCCCCTTTTTGTTTAGTGTTATTACTAATACTAAAAAAAGGGGACCCTTAGTCAAAAAATTTCAAAAAATCAATTAGTGATTGTATTTCCTTTTCAATAAAAACTTATCATCATAAACTTAAGAAAATACCCTTGCGAAATCTAAAAAAATTAAGTTTTGTGATGAAGGAAGGTAAAATCACTCCTTAAAGGATATCGCATCGCAGAGAGGAATTTCAAAAAATCAATTAGTGATTGTATTTCCTTTTCAATAAAAACTTATCATCATAAACTTAAGAAAATACCCTTGCGAAATCTAAAAAACTTAATTTTTGTGATGAAGGAAGGTAAAATCACTCCTTAAAAGATATCGCATCGCAGAGAGGATGATAGTATGCCTACTTACAAGTTAAACTCCAAAATCACGAGAATGAAATGCGAAACTGCACAAGGATAAACATATATCACATCACAGGTCTTAGAAGCTCACTTATGATTAAAAATCACAGAAAATGTTGATTTGCGATAGCGCATATCGCAAGATCGCACATCGCAAGAAATTGCTTAACACAAAATATGCACATCTTATAATCATGCGATACTACGACATGTGATATTGCTACTATGCAATATCGCAAAATTACAATAAAGTGGCAAAGTAACCTCGTAATAGGACAACAAAGAGACTCGCGATATTGCGATATTACGATCAACGGCTATGCGATATTGCGAACTACGATCTGCGATATTGCAAAGCAAATCACAAAATCGCTCCATCGCAGATTTCTCAGGTCCACTATCCAAGAAAAAAAGATTTTTCCATAAAACGAGACTGGTTATGCACTTTAATGCTCATTAATGAAGTAGTTGCCAGTTGTTAATGAAATGTGATTTCGTTTTTATCAAGAGCCCGTTCACGTAAGGTGGTATACTTTTGCATGTCTTTGGCATTTATAGCTTTCCCGTCACTGTTCCTTATCATTACTTTCACCTCACTTGTAAACTGCAGGAACGAAGAATGAAAAGCTACACAAAGTAGTAAACAGGAAGCTATGGGTAAGAAAGCTAAAGCTTCAATGTCTGAGGATAAAGAAATGGCGCCCCTATACACAAACACCACATGCAACAGAGAAGCGAGTATTTCCACCTAGGAAGGCATGTATAATCTACTCGATGAAGAGGATCCTAAGGTAACGGAATTTATGGCTTCTGTAGGTTCATCAATATCGTCCGAAGCATCAGTTGCAGACCTAGCTTGTTCATTTCTACACCGGATAGCTGCAAGACCCAAAATTCTCCCCTACACGGACATGATTAAGTGGGTTCTGGATAGCGCCATTATTAAGAACAGACAGTTTAAAACTCAGGGCCAAGGACTGATTGTCTCATTTTCTCAACAAGATTTGAAGCTTATGTATCATTTGCCAGAACCTCAGGCGATTTATAACAAACAGTTCGTGGAGAAGTTTACCAAAGAAACTGAAGACTTGGCAGAATCCACTAAAGACTGGTCAAGGGGGGATGAACTGCTGAAAAAGGATAAACATGGTATGCATAGTACTGGTTCCCTCACTTCCCCATATTGCTTTGCTGCTGCTATGATCTGTAGGCTTTATGGGAGGCCAGATATTAACAAATTTTCATCCGAGTGGCTACCACTGTTGGATGCTGTCATTAATTCTATCATTTTAGATTGGTCTAGAATACTGTCAGATTACTTAGCTACTGCCTTTGTAAATTACCGTTCTAAAAGGGTTACTTCCCAAAGAATTTATCCCCCATTTTATTTATCAGCATATGTGATGGATTCAATTTGGTATGTTTCAAAGTTTCCTGTAATGGGGTGGAAATGGACAACTCAAGACCCTCTACCCATTCATGTTTATCATAAAGAGTTGTGGGATTCTAAATTCCCCCCATTTTTCTAAAATTTTTGTCATGGATTCATGTTACCCCTCTACAAGACATTGTACGACAAAGATGCTCCAAGATTCTCTCTAGAAGCAGAAGCAGACATACAAACAGTCGTGAAATGGTTTGGAGAAGAATTGTTTACATATTTTAGAGTCTTCGAAAGTGTCGCTTCCCCTCACATCTTACCTTTGTATGTTCGCGATAAACTCTTGGCAAGGGAAATTGCTTATCAAACCTGCGGATAAGGAGGTTTGACTAAGGATTTAAAGGATAAGAAGAAAGCTATATGGCCACAATTTCCTGTAGCCTGTGGGGCCTTCTCATTATTTGATATAGGTCACGCTTTCAAAGAAGTGAACAATATAACCTGTCTGCAATTATTCAAATTCACATCAAGACCGTTTGAC
Source organism: Pinus taeda (assembly GCA_000404065.3). Taxonomy (NCBI): domain Eukaryota; kingdom Viridiplantae; phylum Streptophyta; class Pinopsida; order Pinales; family Pinaceae; genus Pinus; species Pinus taeda. The sequence continues at coordinate 18,738 of APFE031091677.1, read as the reverse complement.
CCTCACGATGTAGCTAATAATTTCACTATTGCGGTTAAAATAAAAGTGTTCATCAAAGAAGCAGATCCTTTTGATGATGTGTTTCAACAAAAAAGCACACTTGAAGAAATTCTAAATACAGCTCAAATGCGTTTCTCCCCAACAGAGTTTCAGAGATTCAAGACATACAGGGAAAGAAGGCTAGCCAATATCCCTTTAGATAAGCTAAGCTTAGAACCTGCAAGGGAACCCACTCCAATCATTAGCCTTAGTGAAAGTTCTGATACAGATAAATCTAAATCCAAATCCAAGAAAGAAGTATCAGAACACTCTAAAAAATCCGAAAGTGACCATGGCAAGAGCAAAAAGTTAGTAAGGGATATTGCCCAATCAAAAGAGCCTGAACAACAACAGGTTTCAACTTCTCCACAGGAAGGTCCTCCCATTCTCATCAGCCAGCCACCATCAAATAGAACAGAGCTAGACAAAGAATGGCAGAACTTCAATGATATGATCAATCTTGAAGGCCAAAGCGTAAAGACACCTGAAGGGAATGTACAGGCAATAGAAGAAATGGTCACAGGAACAATTAATGATATCTTGGACACGGAACACATCCCTATTACCCCATCCTCTGAACTTGTGCTCAAGATAGAGGAAATTCCTCCTCTTGATGTATTTTACATTTCGCAACATAAAGCAGTAGTAAGAAGACAAAGGAAGAAGAGGAAATTGGAAAACGTGATATCTCATGACGCAGAGCAATTGGATGTCCTCTGGCAAGATCCTCTGGCAAGATCCTACTACTGATCCAACCGAGAATCTCACCAAATTATCCCAAATTGTAGGAGCTTATGCCTCTGCAACTATTGATAAAGCATCTGAAGTACAACAACTGTTAAAAGAAAAAGAAGACCTAATACAAGTTTTGCAGCAACAGCTGCAACAAGCTAATGCTAATAATGAAGTACGGAGACAGCTTGAGAGACTACAGAAAGAATTCCAGTAGATGCAAATAGGCTATCAGAACAGTTTGGTAGAGAAAGACAAGTAATTACAGGATATACAGGAAATGCACAAGGATGATCCCAAGCTCACAGAATTCATCACAGAATCCATTTCCTTGAATGATCAATTACTACAGCAATAAGAAGCACTAAGCCAAAGAATATCACAATGGAACTCGTATTGCAAAACAAGTGATACAATGACTAATCAAGTCGTAGATTTATGACATGATTATGATTTAGCTGATAAGCAAGTGACTGAATATTTGGTTTGGCAAGAAACAGAGGAGGGAAAAAGAACAGGCGCACCAATAATAAATGACAAACATAAAGAAATGCTCTTCGACATATGGGATACACAGATCAAAGAGGCTGAGCAAGCAGCGGAAGAAGCAGCTACAGCAGCCAATAGCCTGATGGATTGCATAAATGAGAATTTGTATAGAGCAAATTTAGTCTCTGAAACCACTCCAGAATATCTGCCAAAAGTACAACAGCTACAATCGGACTCGAGACAGAGGGCTCAAGAAAGGGCAGAATCGATTAGAAAATCAACTAAGCTGAATTGGGAATCTTACTGGGCTTATTTAGTAAAACCTCACAGCCAGTGTATGACTCTCAAAACCATCATCAATTCTGCCGAAAAATGGCACCAGCTCTAGCAGATTCTGTTTTCACAGGACAATTAAAGGCTTAAGTCGGCCAACCGACTTTGCTCAAACAAATGCTGAATGCTTGCGATATTAAGGAGCGAATACAAAAATAGTTAGAAGTTAGCCTTAGATTTGACTTTAGAAATAATTTTACTTTATTTTTGCCTAGAAAAAGGACAGTCATTTAAACCGTATCCTAAATTTTTGTAAATAATTTATTTTTAGACATAGTTAGTAGTATTTAAACCCTTATCATGCATTTAGAGAAGGGTCCAGAAATTTATCAAAAACTTGTCCTTAGAACATGCACTTTTGCATCCTCCGAGGAGGTTTTGGTAAATGAATGGAACAGGGTTTATTGATTTTTGCATCTGATATCTGCTACTGATGTTGCACTTTTGTACTCTTAGTTGATGTCAGATTAAGAAGAGATAAATCGTTATCGCTTGAAGCTCATGAGTAGAACTAGTTATAAATGGTACTTCTATCTCTTAACTATTTCTATCTCCTGTGGATATTTAAGCTTAGTTGTTTATATGTTAATGCTTTAATGCCTGAGTTATCATTTGGCACTTTTGTACGGTGATAGCTATTTATTTGTGCTTGATATGTGAGCAGCTTACTATGCGATATGCTTCTCACAACTGTTTCATCTAACTTGCTATGAGAAGTAGTTCATCTATATTGAATTCTTTTCTTATAGCATTTGAATGATATTTATTACCAATTGTTATTTGAAATCATTTTAGATCGCATAACAGAAAAAATATTACCCCGGGTTCGTATAGATATTAGATGTCGTTGCTTTTTTAATACAATTGCATATCATTAGATTAGAATTAGAAGTAGATTATCTCATTTAGAATCTTTTAAAGCCACAAACATCAATCAATCTTACACACACACACAAATTGGGAAATTGGTCCCATTATCCCCAGTCGGACCGGCTATACCAAAAGGACAAGGTGCTACCAACCAAGGTCCGGACCGGGTGGGTATCCCCCTTGTTGTTGAACCGATTTTCAGGGCTTCAACACCGAGACTTATCACTTCCCTGATTTGATCACTTGATGTCAAGCCAGGTATGATCCTGTGCAAAGAAAAGTGATGACTAAGGATGGAAAAATCTTGATCACCATCAGGGAAAATTTTAAGAACCCCCCCCCTAAATTTACATGTATAATAAATGGGCGAATCTCCATGGTATATAAGAAAAATGGAAGGCGATTTTATCAATAATATGATATGTATATATAATTTTTTGGCGAATCTCTCACCGGGCATGGCGAATATTTTACTCAATTATAAAATCTTGTGTTTATTGAACACGCAAATGAAATCATTGCATTTCTTTAAAATATCTTTTGAAATCAAAATTACCAAAATTACATATCGATAACCTAGTGGGTGTAGGATAAAATTCACCCATGCCATTCATAGAAAGCATGAGAAAAAACCTAATACTATATATAAAACAAAGAAAAATTCAAATTCAGCACTTCTAGGGACCTCGTAACCACCCTGC
>APFE031091677.1:0-10011 GCA_000404065.3 Pinus taeda | reverse complement strand
TATCATCTCAAAGGTACAATAGATGGGGCACTGAATCATTGTTAGTTAAAAGGTAACTCTGTCGAGGGTATGGACACCTACTGGTAATAGAGGCTCTACCTGTGGCAAATGAGTACATCTAAAAGCTGATCTCCAAAATCCCCCTACTTTATCTTTAAACTAAGTAAATACTAATATAGACAAAGGAATTTTCATTCTTAAAAGGCTATCAAATGAATTGTAATTAGGTAAGTTTTTTTTATTTTATTCAGAGAAATATTACTTAATCTTAAATTTAATATAAATTATTATTTCCTGAACTATATTTATTTTGAAAGTTTCAGAAATTTCAAAATCATCAGAGATAATTGGTTCTTCTAGTGAATCATCAATTGTTGTATTGTTCAACAACCCCCCATTTAGTTATATAAATAGTTAGTATTTGTATTAATAAATGGGGACCCTTTAGAAAAAAATAAAAAAACTTAGCAAAGAAAAGCTTCCCTTTTGAAAACGTTCAGAATAAAACCTCAAATAAACCTAAGATATCAAATCAAGTCCCTTTATGGCTACGCATTCTCGCTTCATTGCAAATCACATGATCTGAAGTAACAAGGATTAGTCATTAGTCAAAATTTGTGAGACGCGATAAAAGAGCCCCTTAAAAGACCAAACGAAACATTGAACTTTTATAAAACTTAAGGCTTAAGACATTCCTTATATAAATAAATTATTCATCGCAGTCGCATCGCGAGTTTTACAAAGGGTGGAAACATGCAAACCATAAAAAGATGCGAAATGCAATGAGGTCCATACCCAACGGAACAATACAGATTTCTATAATTTAAATAAAGTTCGACCTTGAAAAATAGTCATTTCAATGGAATAATCATTCATTTAATAAAATGTGATTGATAAAGTAGAAGGTATGTCACTCATCGCAAATCGCAAAATAACAAAGCAACTTCAAATTGGTTTATTCCCGATTTGCAATTTGCAATTTGCAATCTTTCTGATATTGCGATTTGTGATCTTTCCGATATTTGCAATTTGCGATATTGCGATTCATCACAATCGCATGATCAGTATCAGGGATAACACAAACCAATTTAAATATCATTTTGAAACTTACGATGCAATATTTTGATGATTCATGAAGGAAATCACACCTAGGCCTTAATGCATAGTTAATGAGGTTTAATTACATTTATTCTTTTAACGGCTTGAGAAGATAGATATCTTTTTATTCATGTTTGAAATAAAAGCTCCATCCTTACGTTATTTTAAAATTTACTATGCTATATTGTTTCTGCTTGTATTTTCTACTCTGCGTTTTTATCTCGTTTTCTCCATTCCCAAATTTCAAGGAAATTCCGAAGAAGACGTAATTCGCAAAAATGGATAAGAAAGGAAAAAATATTGTAGAGACTACTTCGTCTAAGGATTTAGACATGAGTCCACTCTTCTCCGATACCACATGCACTAAGGATGGTGGGACTACAACATGGGAGGCCATGTATAATTTACTAGAGCAAGAAGACCCAAAGGTCTTGGAAACCAAAGCAATCGCAGATGCTGAAGAAAGTTCTTATGCTTCATATTTCGAAGCAGCATGTTCTTTCCTGTACAGGATAGCTACGAGGCCAAAAATATTACCATACACTGATATGGTAAGATGGATTATTGATAATGTGGACATTTTGGATATAACATTCAGAAATTCCAAGCCTGAAGTCATGTGGTCATTTAAAACAGCCAATTTATGCCAAATGTACCATCTCCCAGAGCCACAAAAGATCTATGATAAAGCCTTTATTGAGCATTTTTCCAAAGAAAATGAGGACCCAATGGACGTCATGCAGAATTGGATATCTGGCTCTAACAATTTTAGGCAGGAGAAAACCGGTATGTACTCAATTGCACCCGTGTCAACCCCGCATAATTTTGCAGCTGCAATGTTATGTAGGATATTTGGATAAGAAGATAACACCAAGTTTTCTATTGAATGGATTCCATTGATTGATGCAGTTGTTGATGTTATAATCATGAACTGGAGTAATATTTTGTCGGACAATTTAGCTATGGCCATTAGAGAATACAAGGGTAATAGAATTGTCTCCACTCGGGTTATCCCTCCCTTTTACATGAGTGCTTATGTCATGGATGCTATATAGTTTTTCTCACATTTTCCAAACATGGCCTGGAAATGCACTTTAGAGGATCCTACTCCCAACCATGTTTAACATAAAGTTTTGTGGGAATCACATTTTAGCTCCCATTTTTATAAAATTTATCATGGCATTATGTTGCCAATCTACTAGACCATTTACTTATATTAGAGTTTTTGGGAGTATTATACCTCTGCATGTTCTTCCAAATTGTGTTTGGGATAAATTATTGGCAAGAGAGATTTCCTTCCAAATAGTGGGGGTGGTATAGCCAAAACCCTTAAAAAGTAGAAGAATTCCATCTAGTCGACCTTCCCAGTGCAACATGGTGCTTTTGCATTATATGATTATGGGCACGCAGTAAAAGAGATATAGAACATCACGTCCCTAAATCTAGCCATTGTGCTAGGTACATAGTATGAACCTAATAAGATTGCCAAAAACTTCACTATTATGCTCAAAGTCAGACAATTTATTCATGAAGATGATGAGTTTGATGATCTCTTCGAGCAAGTTGAGACATTTTCATAGGTTTTTAATTGAGCATCAATAAAACTAGACCTAGCAAACCTCAACTACTTCCACGTCTACAGAAATAGAAGGCTAACAAAGGTCCCTTTGGACCTATTACAGATTGAACAAATAAGAGAACCTACTCCCAGCATAAGCCTGGAGGAAAGTTCCAAGTACAATTCTAATGAGGAATCTCAAGAGAAATTAGTTCAAGGTTCAGAAGACTCTGAACACCAATCTGAGAATAAGGAAAGAAGCCCCATGGAAGACGCTAAGATGGAAATATAGAAAAATGTTGAAGAAACGGTTGAAAAGGCCTCCGCTAAGGAACACATAGAGACTGAATCTTCATAGGTTCAAACAAAAATGATCAAAGTCATCAATCTGGAATAGGAATGGGATCAATTTAATAAAAATCTCTAAATAAAGACAATTCTTGAAGGAACTTCTCGATTCCAGATTCCACAACACACTCAGCAGGTTATAATTCTAGAAACAACAATACAAGAAGTTCTAACTACTCAAGATATTGAAGTCATCCTGACACAGTACCAGACTTTAGAAATCGTTTTAAAGATTGAGGAAATACCACCCCTGGACATATTCTACAGTCCAACACATAAGGTTGTAGTAAAAAGGAAAAGAAAGACAAGAAAATTGGATGTATCAACAAAAACAACTCTTGGAAGTGAATCAATGGAGGTAGTATGGCAAGACACCCCCATTGATCCATCAGAAAATTTTACAAAGCTATCACAATTTGCAGGCGCCTATGCAACTGCAACAATCGATAAGGTAGCAAAAGTTCACCTTTTTCTTAAAGAAAAAGAAGAAAGAGTTCAATTTCTTGAACAACAACTTGAACAAGAAAGACAGAGCACCAACACGCAAGCAGAAATGTAGATGGAACATCTTCAACAAGATTTTGAGCAAATAACAGTATAACATCAAACAGACATTGTAGAGAAGAACTCAGAGATTCACCAAATGCAAGTTATAATGGATAAATTCAAAGAAATCCCTCAAACAGATGAATTCATTAAAGAGGCACTTGAATTAAATTCTTTGTTCTCATAGCAACAAGAAATGTTTTGCCAAAGAATCTCATTGATCAATCCCTACTATGAAACAAGTGATAAGTTAACCAAATCAAATGGTTCATCAAAGATTAGAATATGAAGAGATCAATAAGAGGACTTCAGATTTTATTTCTTGGCAGGAATGTGAAGAAGGAAGAAAATATGATCATCCAAACATCGATTCCCACAAAGACATATTATTCATAGATTGGGACATACAGTTAAAATAGTGGAAGGAGACTACCAAAACAAATGCAAAGGAAATCAAACAACTGACTAATCTTAACTAGGAAACCTACTAGCAGTTTCTGGTAAAACCACAAAGTCATTAGACGACTCTACATTGTTTAACCAATTCTACTCAAAAAATGGTGCCACCTCTCACTAATGTTGTATTCACGAGAAAAGTGAGATCTAGAACTGGCCAACCACCCTAGGTGAAGCCAATGATAGACATTTGTGAACTCAAGGACCGAATGGCGAAATAGGACCATTCAATTTGAAGAATCTTGTCATCATTTTATTTTCTATTTTAGTTTTATTTTATTTATTCTGAGGGAGGTTGTTTGAAACCTCCTCAGCTTTTTATGTAATAATCTATTTTTTGATACATAATTTGTATTATTTAAACCCCTCTCATACATTTAGAGAAGGGTCCAAAATTTTATCAAAAACACTTTGCAAAGGATTGCACTTTGTACTTTTGCGACTGTTTTGATGAGATAATTCAAATAAGATCTAATTTTCTTAGAGCTTGAAGCATACTCTCCTGAACTTGCATTTATGTACTCTTAGAGTATATTTAGTTGAAAAGAAGCGGATAAATATTTCTAACCTCATGAGTAGGACCTTTCATATCTGGTACTTTTATATTTATGATTGTGTTTTGTTTATGAATTAGCAATAATCATTCGTATATTGTGTTATGTATGAAATCTAAAGTTATAGTTTGACATTAAAGCACTTTCATTTAAATGTTTCAATCGTAATTCCTTATTGAATACATGAGCAATTGATATATGTGATATATTTTCCATAATTATTTTTTCTCACTATTTAGTCAAAATAAGTCTCATTAATGATTTCTTCTCTTATAGCAATTGAATGATCTTTATTAACTTTTTCTTAAGATATTTTTATAGATTGCATGATTTGAGTAATTCCTGAGTATATAGTAAGATAAAGTTAGAATAGATACATGCATATGTTTTATTGTTTAAATAGATCATTTTAGTTAAATTCATTATCCATTATATCTTATATCAATCCAACACCATATCAATTCTTGCTAGGAAATTAGTCCCATTATCCCCAGTCGGAGCCACTATATCAAACGGAAAGGGAGTTGCTTCCAAGGTTTGGACCGAGTGGTTATCCCCCATGTTGTTGCAACATAATTTTGGGGCTTCAACACCACCATATATTTAGGTTATATTTTTATTGATAAAAACATTTATAATAAAAAAAATATTTCTTGATTCTCTGTAATGAAAGTTGTATGCTAATTTGGAAAGTAGAGATTAAACTGACTTGAAGAGGACAAAGTTTCAATCATCAATCGAAATGTTGAATGTAGGTATATATGCATCATTCGAGCATGCAAACGTTGAATACAAGCAGTTGTGTCAAGATTCACCCAGAGATGCCCAAATCAAAGAAAACATTGTATGTTAGTTCTCAATCTCTTGGATACCAATGTGATTTTATGGAGGTGATTCCAGCTCTGAAGAATGGTACTGTTGTTGATTGCAATTTGTGGATAACATATGGAATAAATATCTCCACTAGTAGTTAGAAGGATATATGAAATCAAAGGACTCAGTATGACAAACCCACTTGCAGTCTATGTTTCTAATATGTTTGATGTTAATCACTTTGCAATTACCTCTCATTTATAGATAGTCTACTTAGCAATCTTCTTCCTAGATTTGTTGTCTTAGTGCTAGAGCGTGGTAAAGAAAGTATTCTTGAAAATTTCCTCAACCTAGGAGTGAATAATACTAGAATATGAATATCATAATGTGACTTCATTCATATGGTAGTTCATAATTTTGGGAGTTCTCTTGCACTGACAAGTGCTAATCAAAGTGGAAAACCAAGCACAATTTCTATCTAAGAATTCAAGTAGTTGTGGCAACATTGTACTTATATTTTGTATGGGGGTCAACTTCTAGTTGGATGTGAAAAATAAAAAATCATATATATAACCAGACCCAAAGTATATAAGATCCTAAAATGTGAAAGTGCTTCGAAGGAGATGAGAGAAATCCTTGATTTATTTGGTTTCAAAGATACTAATTAAGAAGGAAAGATTCAACGTTTAATCCATTGAGAATTCTTCCTTTTGGAGATTTAAAAGTGAAATGGAGTAGTTTGAATAGCGTGATAGAATTACTCTACAAGAAATCATTCAAGTTAGATGTTTTCAACATACTTACTATGTAACATGCATTCTACAATCAGATTCTTATGAAGCTAATTCTTGGTGCCAGCCTCAATGCAAAGATCCTTTTTCACTCCTTTCTGTCTACATGGTGCAGGACAGAAAATGATTTTATTTGTAAGTAACCTAAATTATATGTGTTTGGAGATCCAAGGATAAGTCACATAGCCATTTCATGCCTAACATTTAAAAGTATTTAATTGTATTGGAAGACTTTAAGAATGGGTAACATCACCTTTGGTGTGAATAAAGGAGGACAAATTATGAAAGAAACAAAGCAGATATGGTCAAGTGATAATTTATTTATTTACTACTCTAATCATGGAAGACATGGAGAGCTTGGGATGCTCATTCCTCCTCATCTTCACACACATGATCTTACTAAAGTTTTAAAGAATATGTCAACAAGAATCACTTAAAAAAAATGGAATAAATACATATTGGGAAGAATATATTAAGGGGACAATACTAAAACATATAGAGTTTGTAATTAAATTTTTAAAGAAAATTCCAAACATATTTCAAATAAATTAAGTGGTGTAACTACCCAAGTTCATCCATCTATTTGACCAATTTTTCAAGAAGGATCGAGGCCACCCATCAATTTGGACAGATCTATAAAAAGGAGGCATCTTCTCAACCCAGGGGATTATGAATTTTCATACCCAAACACTACCCAATTTATGAGTGATGGCATGACCAATTAGTGAGGTTTTTCCCTTTTTATTTTTCCATTTCCATATTTGGGCATTCATCTCTACTTGCACGACATCATTTTTTGTTTGCAAGTTTCCTTTCCGAGTGCTTCCTAGAATTTGAATGTATACTTGTATTATTTAACATCCATACAAGGTATAGATCCTTCATCTTGCATTGTTTCAACTGTTATTATTATTAAAACGATATTAACTATGTGACAATTTTATAGGATATGGTCTTCTTTCTCCTTGTTTATTAATTTAAACTTGACTATGTATCACTTTCTCTTTCACAAGCATACACCATCTTGTTGAGATGTACTGAGATGTTGAAAGTGCAATAAAATAATTCCTTTACCATTCATACCCCGCTTCAATATTTCTTTAGGTATTTTGGTTTATATTCTAAAATAATAATAATAATATTTGAATTTCACTTCATCTTTTATGTATAAATATATTACCATGTACAACCTTGTGTTTCTTTTTAATTTTATAAGTGTTGGGATCCTCTATGTGTTGGGCTAGATTTCCCTAGATAAATTATCCTTTTGTTTTCTTTAAATAGATCACTATCTAGTCGGCTACATTCAAGTGAAATCATGTTGGCCTCACCCAAAATGGAGACACAACTACTCAAGCTAACATGTTAGCTTATTATGCATGGAAACAAATATATATATGAGGGTAATTTCTTTGAATTATAGGAATCACAAAATTTTGGATGCCTCTGAAATGAAGTTCAATCATCTCTGAAATGAATTTCAGATTACACAGTAAGGCAATGCAGATTACAATTTGGTATCACAACAGTAAAGGTCTTAGTTCCTAATATAGTTTCGATGTTATTTTTGTCTCAATATAACTACAATGTTAAGGGCTCAACGTTACAATAGTAAATATCTTGGTGAAATCTCTGTCCCAATGTAACTATAGTGATGAGGGTTCACAACAATATGGTTTTGGTTCTACTATAATGACAAGGTCTAGATTTTGTAAAGAAGGTTTTGGTATTGCCAAAGTGACAAGGTTTCATAGTGAGATGTTTTTATTGCTATTATAGTGATAAGGATTCAGTACTCTCATAGTTACAAGGATGAATTGATGGAGGATGTCTTGGGTCTAGATTTTAAGGGTCTTTGTCGTCTCATATTGAATCTACTAAAGGAAGAATTTTGACTGGGTTTTCCCCTAGAGTGGGGTTTTTACCTGGGAGCATGCCTACATCTTGTGTCCAGTTTTATCTGTTTCTTGGAATTAGTCTTGACATAATAAAAGATAATTCAAAGAAATAATAATAATAATCAAAACATCCCTTAGTCCTTCCTCGTATTGGGGAAACCCATGTTGAGAAATCTATAGCATAGAAATTAAGTGATTTCTCTTCTATTGGTAACTACTTGTGAGTGATTTTTACTTCTTTAGATTAGGATATTATTTTACTTAACTTATTATTGTTCTTCTTCATAAAACAAATACCAATTCATAAACCATAAAGAGACAAGAGACTGATAATATAGGCTATCATTCAAGGCCAAAACCTCTCACTCTTTGAGAGGAAAACCCAAACAACTTCCTATTATAGACATTCCAATTAATAAATACCAAGACCAAGACCCTTGACCTATTTTCCACCCCAAGACCAAGACACAATATCCTTAGTAAACAATAATCAACCTTCTTCTCCTTCCTCCTTCTCGACTTCTTCTTCAACCTTGGCTTTCTTCTGCTTTAGACCTTTGTCCTTCTTCCACTTCGGCACCCTAGGACAACTTGATTTCTCCTTGGCTTCCACTACTGTAACAAACTTCTCCTCTCCTCAGCCTTCACTTCTCCAATATACTTCTCCACTCTTCAAAAGTTACTTCTACAATAGACTTCTCCACTCTTCGGCATTCACTGTTGCAATAAACTTATTTTCATCCTTTTCTGATTTAACAAACTTATGTCATGTATAGGGATTTTTTTCCCTTAAAATAGTCCCATAAAGTACCCTAATAACCTCTCAGTTCTTCTTCTTTACTTCGCAGGTTGAGAGGCTACTCCTCTTACCCTTTTCGCTCTTCTATTTTAGATCATTGTTCAACCAAAAGTTTGTCTCAAAAGTGATGTTGAGAAACCCTATTTATAGTTGTTTCCTTCTTAAATAAGCTGACATAAAGAGAGTTAGCCACCAGTCTATTTGGAGGAGATAATTAATTCCACTTTGAAGCGGACTGGAGGTTAATGCTTGTGCTTGGTATTAGAGGGCTACTTGACATTTTCATTGACTCATATACAAATATAATATGCCCAAGAGGATCCTAATTTTTGTGCATCAAGTATTAGGTGATTTCTCTTCTTATGATAAATTCTTATGAATTCTTTATACTTTATTAGATTAGGATTTTCTCTTTCTTATATTATTAGTGTTCTTCATCAAATAGTTATCAAAGCATAAACAATAATGAGACAAGAGACATAGAATATAGGCGACCAGTCAGGGTCAAAACCTCTCCCACTTGAGAGGAAAACCCAAACAAATTTTTCTTCTTATATAGAATTCAATTGAAGAATACCAAGACCAAGACCCTTGACCTATTTTCCACTCCAAGACCAAGACACAAAGTTTCTTCTTCCTTCAACAAAAGTCAAATTTTGCCCCCCTTTACTATTTCCTTCTAAATCTCAGCTTCCTCTTCCCTGTTTCATATCTACAACTTATTGGCTTCCTTCAGAAATTTTAGCAAGTGTCACCTTTGAGCCCTTGATTCCCTTAACTTTAAGTGGAGATTTCTTGCTTGACAACTTGCTGTTTGGTCAATTTAGTGTGATCTAAATTGCTATTTAAAATGTCAACCCGGGGTTCGTAAACTAACGAAGTGAAGTGTACTATATGTACTAGATATCCATTTTCGTAGGCTTTTGTCGTTTTAAGCTTTTTAGTTTGTTTTCGGATTTTATTTTTCCTTAATGTGTGATGGTAAAAGTGAAGTGTGGAGTGTAGATGGTGATGGTTTCTAAACTTGAAAGTACTCAAAAGAAAGCTTTACAATAACTAAAATGAAATCAATTCTTAAGAGAAAACAAATGCATCAAATGGTGAACTAATGACAATGGCCCAGTATCCTTGCTGCTGAAAATGAAAAGAA
>APFE031091676.1:165722-180247 GCA_000404065.3 Pinus taeda | reverse complement strand
AAAAAAACCCCCCCCCCCCCATTATTCACTTAATTCTCATTATGGGGGACCCTTTGATTGAATGGTTGGTCATATTACGATTTGATTTTGGACTTTTGGTTAGCAAACAATGCTTAATTGAAGGTTGGACATTTTCATCAGCTTGTCCTTATAATTTATATAACATGTACATTATCTTTGTATTATATAAAATTGGTTTGTAAATATTTTGTTTGTTAACTTTTATTTTAATTCAAAATAGCCCCTGAGACCAAGTTTTTTATTATATAGTGCTTATATTTTTCATTATTTAACCAAACCAAGTGGCTTTGGCTTTTGAGAGGTTATAATTCACTTATTATTAAAAAGGGCCCTTTTTGTAAATCCTTTCATATTATAAAATGGTCATATAACATAGCCAAAGGCTTATAACGAGTGGTTGTAGTTTAATCCTTTGTAATACATATCAGGGCCCTATAGCTTTTACATATCGGAGATTTTTGTATGTCACATTGTTAAAACCTACGATATATCACTCCACTGGCACTCTGTTATCCATGCTGCTCTGACCTCCGATATATCACTTTGTCGATACTCTGATACGATTTCTTTTTTAATATCATCGATTTCCCAATGCACCTCCCCCTCCGACTTATGATATCTTCCAAGCTCGGATATGTCAGAATCGATATGGTATTAATTTTGGTTTATAAAGATATCGCGTCCGCTCCATATTGGAGCGCCCATATGTAACCACGATAGGAATTCCCGATATCAGAAAAGATCTGACATACCTTTGTGCTTGCCACTTGTCCACCTACATCATCACCTCTGGGACCTGATATGGTTATAGAATTGGTTTAATTCTAAAATTTTGTCCGCTCCTCATCGAAAATTTCCATATATCGTAAGTTTTGCAGAGTGTGCCATGTTAAAGCTCTGATACTCAAAACCTCTAATATCCATCCACGCCCTCATCTTGTCACGCTTTGGTTTAGTCGTTGCTATACAGTTTTGGAAAGTCATTATTATAAGGGATAAACGTGGGGTCAATTATGGAAGATCTTTGACTTCCTATCACAATCGAATAGATGATCCGCTATGATGCTAAAATTATTGATAAGTTTATTCAGGGATTTGGTTGGAAACAACCCTTCATCTTATTCAAAGTCTGTTTGAATCAGATTCATATTTAGTTTCTAAGATCTGCTAAGTTAGGCCAAGATATCTGTTGAAGATTGATTTATTGTTTGAATTTCTTTTTATGTAATTTGTAGTTGATAAACTAGGAAAGACTGTTATTATTTCAAATATATAAATACCCATCTTTGATTGTGAGAAAAAACAAATTCAAATTTGAGAGAAAAGAGACAAAGTAATATTAGAGCTTACACCATATTTATATAGAAGCAGTTGAGACTAATTTGCACTATTGTAGTGAGAGCAGATCCATCTTTGCAGACAGGGAATCAATTCAAAGACAACATGCGAACTACACTACTGTAATTCTCTGATGCTTTATGTATTTGTTTCATTTTTATAATAAGATTTATTTATATAATCAAATGTGCAACACTATTGCTTGCTCTATTATTGTAAATACATTCTTCAGGTTTCAAATTCATTTATGGAGTATGAGTATGTATGTCGCTTTTCAACACTATTAAATATTTAATAGGAATTTATTTGTATACATTTTCTCAAACAAGGTTTGATCTATTTCCTTTATCTAGTTCTAATTTCAACATGCTTCTGTTTATTTTCCCATTCTTTTAGCTTTCTCTTGATTGAGAGAAGGACTAATCCTTCCTTCAATCAAGATAGGTCTGGGATTAGATGTACCTTAGATTATACTTTGCATTTAGTCATACTTTCTACATCCTAGAAGTCCCCTCATACAGGGACAGTCTTTAGAGTGGTTTGCCTGAGCCACAAAGTCAGCTTAAGGACAACTCTCTTGCCTGATCAGCAAGAAGAGCCAATCTGACGTCTCTTCTCTATTGGTAGGTGAAAGTCATAGTTTACGCCAGTAGAGATAGAGAGAGGGTAACTGAACCCAATTGAACCAGTCGGAACCACCATTTCAACGGAAAAGGGGCTGCTTTAAGTCCCCGATCGAGTGGTGTCCCTTAGAATGTTGAAGGGTCATTTTTCCTGATCAACACGATCCCAATGGAACTATGATAACCTTGACTTGTTCAAACTCACGGTTCCTGAGCCAACGAACCCGACAGTCTAGTATACAAAATGGTTTGACCTAAAGGTCTCTCTCCTCTGATACCAAATGTAACACCCTTGTAATTAATATATACAAAATTTTCTATTATTAACACAAATATTCATCTGATTAACATATAATTTTTGAAAGAAAACATTAGCAAAGAAAGTATGTCTGCAGAGTGAAGAAATAAATAGATCTTAGTGGTGCTTTCCGAGTTGTAAGGCAATCCAGATCATGTTGACCACAACAAAGTGTTGGGGACAACTCTCCTCCCAACCTTAAACAAGTTGAAGCCAATAATTCTTGCAATTGTCACCCTCGATCCCTCAATCAACTTACTACTACTAGGCCTTTGTCTTACAACATTCTCTTCCTCAAAGAATGATTGAGTTAATGAATGCTTCTCACCTCCCTTTTCCGCCATTAAATAGAACCAACTATTCTGAAAATGACAAAGGGATTGGAAAGGGATCCGCATGTGCATAATCCATGTGTCATGCCCACTTTTATCTCTTTTTATTTTATTTTATTTTTATTTAGAATTGTATTTATTATTATATTTTCTTCATTACTTGTTATTTATTATTTATTATTTGTATATTCTATTTATTATTTCTATTTTCCATCATTATTTGTTATTTTATTTAATATTTTTATTTATTTCTTACTTGTTATTTATTTATATATATTATTATTTTCATTTATTATTATTATTATTATTATGGGGCATTACACATTTGTAGTTTTTGTAAGCTTCAAATTTTCATGTTGAACCCTGATTTGCGAAATTTTGATGATTGTGTTTTGGTGGCACTATAACAAGCACACTTACTATTGTGATAAAACATTAACATAAGTTATGATTAAAGATAGTTAAGAAAAATGGAATTTCATTTCACATTAATACTCTCTTTGGGACTCATTGCTTTTGATTTTAGGTCAACAAACTCCTTAATCATGCCTATCCCTTTGGGAAAAAAATATGGTGAAATATTTGATCTGTCTCTATTATTGAAGATGAAGTTGTTTAATATTGCAATAGATAAATGACTCCATACCTATCACAAGTTTTTGTTACACATAATTTTTGGACAATGATTGTCACCATTTGTAAATTCATTGGACACTATCCATGGTATGGTTGTATCCTACTTATACTCTTTCTTTATTTCTAATAAAGTATATGTAAGGCCTCCTCAAGGAATTTCAATCAGAGAAGATGAAGAGTGCAAAAAGGGGAATAGGATGGAGATTTTGGAACTGGGTGCATGAGGGTTAATGATGGGCACTAGATAGGATTTAGTTCGTTGGGCGAGGGTCCATCCCCGCTCTTAGGCTAATCAGGTAGTGATGGAGTAAAACTCTCTAAGTGGATAGTATTTATTTTTCAAACATTGTTTAGTTTCTTTCTATGGTGGTTTTCGTGTTCTTCTTTGTGGTTTAACCAGGGTTAAGACTATGGCTAATTTCCCTTTTTTGGTCCTTGTTGGAGGGGTTTGTAGGGGCTTACTGATCTAGAGCTCGCAGAGTAGTCAAAGTATGGACGACCTGGAGGTTGTTGAATATGATATGATGAGTCCTTTTAGGGGATCTATTTTTGTTTCTTCTAGCAGTGATGGATCCTCTGGGGGGTATTGTATTACTTCTCTAGGGAATGATAAAGGGGTTTATGTCCTTCTGGAGGGTTTTATGGAACTTAAATTGGTTTCTTCCCAGAGATTCCCTACTCTCCACCGCCATGTGTCTGGAGATCTCACTAGTGATTACACAGGTAAATATTGTTACCCCTATTATTGAGTTTTCACAAGTGACATCTATGGGGGCTATTTCTTCTTTGGACCCACCCATTTATAGGGAAGGGTTGTTAGGTTTTTGGGGGTCATTTTTAGTTAGTTTTCATGATGTGGGACTCCATTTTCCCACTTTAAGCAGAGGGGTTTCTTCCTTCCTGGTCTCCCCATCCTTGGGTGGTCTCCTGATTGTTTCGAAACCTTTCAAAAGGGCTCCTACACATTAAATAGATCTCCCCTCTATTGATGAAATTTTTTCTCAGTTTTCAACGACTCAGGCGCCCACTAAGCAGGGTATAAATTATGGAACCAGTTCGATGAATAATGAGAGGGTAGATACAAACCCTTAGATGTGGGAAGTGGGTGGTCGAGGGAATCCTCCAAAGAGAAAGAAGTATCGAATCGTGTTGAGTAAAAAAATCCCATTTGTTTACAATCTACATTTGGGGGATGATGTAGAGATGGCTAAAGCGATGAAGCTTGCAAACAAATCGTTGGTGGGTCGAGCTAGGAGGAAAGAAGATTGTTTTAGAGACCATTTAGTGTGGAGGGGCCAAAATGTAAACCCTTTATTTTCAGATGCCTCAAACGTTTTTCTTCTTACCAAGGATTGGATTCAGCTTATTTTTAATACTCATGAGGAAGCGACAAAAATAACGAAAGAGGTAGGTATGGGCCATTGAATCTACTCCACTTATCTTCAAGTTTTGGACCCCTTTATTCGATGTCAGAATGGAATGTTTAAACGAAATATTTTTCTAGGTATGCTTCCCTGGTTTGCCAGCCAATATGTGGAATCCTCAAGGTTTTGCAAATTTGTGGAACAGTTTGGGGCAATTCTTGGATGTTAACTATTCCTTTAGAGAATCAAAAGACAAGTTGGTGACCTAAATTCTAGTATGCCTAGACCTACAAAAGAAGCAACATGAATCTATGAATATGGGGAAAGGTGTAGTCATATTACAAGATTTGGATTACAAATACCTTCCATTAAGATGTAGAAGGTGTCACAAGTATGATCACTTGGTTAATAATTACAGTCTACCTTTCAAAATCTCCACATATTTTGGCAAAGTTTCCAAGAAACAAAAAATTGCATGGGAGGCTTCGGGTGAACGTGCCAAGGTTCAGGCGAACTGTTAGGTCCCTATACTACTAGTATAACCCCTTATTGTTATTAGTGCAACCCCCTTATTATATTCTTGTGCCCATGTATTCCCCATATTGTTTTTATTGTGCCCCATAGAAGCCCACTGTTGTTATTATTGTTCCCTTATATTATTATTGGTATGTAGACTCTGATTATATTATGACCCCTTAGACTCCTATATATAGAAAGGAGGTCTTGTCATTTGTATCATCCAATAATTATTCATTTGTGTAATGTAAAGGAGGTTTCCCCCTCGAAGAGGCTTATTTTGAAGGTATTTATCTATCTTTTCTATCTTTTTGTGAGCTGGTTTCATAACATTTGGTATCAGAGCTTTGGATTCTAGGGTTTCACTACTCCAAACAGGTCATCATGGAATTTTTTCTATAACTTTTTCACTACAAAGTTTAAGAAGCTAAAACAAAACCCATTTGAGCCGAAATCAATCTATACCTGGAGTCAAAATTTTAGATCTTCTCTCGTTATGTTTTCGAAGATATGATCTGAGGAAGTTAGGGTTTCTGAAAGCTCCAGAATTCCATCTCAAACAGGTCATCATGGAATTTTCGCTATAATTGTTTTTCGTAGAAGGTTCAGACTCTAAAATTAAAACCCATTTGAGACACGATTGTGGTGAAGCTCGGACCCAAATTTTAGATCTTGTTTCACTATATTTTTGGAGATACATTCCAAGACATTTAGGGTTTCTGCAGGCTCCCGAATATCCTAAATAGGTGACCTTGGGAAAATCGTCGTAACTTTCTCTTTGAGCATCAGATTGAAATGTCGTAAGAAGTTGCAAAAAGAGGATGGACTATAATTTTCTGTGTATCAGTCTCAAGTCCTAAGGTTGAAACAGTGACACGCGGAACTTCATACAAGTGCGATTTACTGAACCAGTCTGTAATCAGGTCATCGTGGGAGATTTGACATAACTCTTCCTTGTAGAATCCAATATTGATCAGACTTTCAGGGTTAGAAGGAGAACTCAGAGTGATACTGTAGGATGTAATTTTAGAACTTGGAGATCTGAAATTACAAAGTTATAGTCATTTCAATATTGAGCTCCTAAAATCAATAAAAGGCGATATGAGGAAGTTTGATGGCAAGGATCCGGTAAATTGGATACTACAGATGGAGCAATATTTTGATGTACATGAGGTGAAACTGTTACGTATTGCATCTTCGTATTTAGAACCAGATCAATTTTTATGGTACAAAGGGCTTTTTTCTCGTAAACCACTTGTTACGTGGTCAATTTTCATGGAGGAAATGATAGCACATTACGAGGATACAAAGAGAAACACCTTCTTTAGCTAATTGATAAATCTCAAACAAAAGTGTTCAATGGAAGCACATTGAGGACTTCTAAAAATTGAATATAAGGGAAAATGATATTCTAGAGAAGTAGAGGATTGATGTCTCCATAGGGACATTAAAGGATAACATTCAACATGAGGTTCATCTTTGGGAACCTGATTCATTGGAGAAGGTATTCAGGTTGACAAGAAAAGTGGAAAGCAAAATTATGGCAACAAGGAAGTATACCCCTCACAACTATAAAGATGGAAGTGTTGTTTCTCCTAGCCTTCCACAACCTAAAAGGTTGACACCACAACAATTGGAAGAAAAAAGAGAAAAAGGGCTTTGTTACAATTGTGATAACAAATACATTAAAGGTCATAAGTGTGCTAAGAAGAAATTATTTTACATAGATTGTGAAGAGGAGGAAGAAAAGGATCAAGAAACATCAAAAGAAGAGGATATACACCAGAACCAACCCTAGAGAAAGAATAAATGAATATGACCATATCTTGTAAAGCATTGGAAAGAATTACCACTCCTCAAACTCTCAAGATAGAAGGACATATCAAGAAGAAAAAGGATTAAGAAGTGAAAGATCACATCGAGAAAGAAGAAATGACTCTGACCATATCTTGTAATGCATTGGCCGGAATTACCACTCCTCAAACTATCAAGATGGAAGGACATATCAAGAAGAAAAATGTAATAGTGTTGATTGATTCGGATAGTACCCATAATTTTATTCATTGTAAGATAGCCAACGAATTGAATTGCTTCCTATATCTAACACTAGAGTGTCAAGTGGTGGTTGCAAGTGGAGGAACCATAAATTGCTCTAGAAAGTGCCATAATAGCAAGTTATCCATGGGAGAATATGTATTGAATAGCCCAATGCTTTCCATTCCAATGTGTGGTGCTGATGTTTTACTAGGTGTCCAATGGCTACAATCCTTGGGTACAATAGCTTCTAGTTTTCAAGAACTTCTCATGAAATTTTCTTTGGAAGGAAAGGCAGTTGAATTAAGGGGTATCGTAGGGAAACCGGGAAAGATAATCATCTCTAACAGACTGACAAATATTCTAAAGAAAGAAAACGAGGCGTAATTGCATAATTATGTTCGCTAGAGGTTCCCACATCGAAATCATCTATTTCTCCAGATATCCAAAAAGACTTGGACAATCATTCCAAAGTATTGGAGACTCCCAAAGGTCTCCCATCTATTCGTGATCATGATCATTCTATTCATTTGATTCCAGGAACTGTTCCTCCAAACATCAGGCCTTACAGATATCCCTATGCCCAAAAGATTGAAATTGAACGTATGGTTGCAGAAATGCTAGAGGCTGATATAAGTCAACCTAATCAAAGTTCTTTCTCTGCTCCAATAGTATTGATGCACAAGAAGGATGGGTCATGGCACATGTGTACAAATTATAGAGAGCTCAACAAAATCACAATTAAATATAAATTTCCCATTCCTATCATTGCTGAAGTATTGGATGAATTGCATGGATTAATTTACTTCACCAAGTTGGATATTCGTTCAGGATATCATCAAATAAGAGTGAAGAATGAAGACATTATGAAAACAAAATTATTGAAGAAAGATGCATTTTCATGGACTCCAGAAGCAACGAAGGCCTTTGAACATCTTAAACAGGCAATGTGCCAAGCACCGGTCTTAGCTACGCCAAACTTCACAAAAACCTTTATTATGGAATATGATGCATCAGGAAATGGAATTGGTGATGTTTTAACGCAAGAAGAAAGACCCATTTCTTTTGAAAGTTGTCCAATCAAAAGAAAGTATTTACACAAAGCTATTTATGAGAAGGAAAAGTTGGCAAGACTACATGCACTTAAGAAATGGCGACCTTACATAATGAGAAGATCCCAGTTCAAACAATATTACCATAACTTGACGAGGAAGGAAAAATCATATAGGAACCTGGAGTAGTCATAGAAACAAGAACCAGACAACTACGAAATTGATCAATTTCAGAGTATCTCATCAAGTGAAAGAACTTACCCACTGAAGATTCCGCATGGGAGGACAAGATTTTTATACCGAAGCATCCATAACTACTCAAACGTTGAGGACAACACTTTTTGAAGGAGAGGGGCATGTTAGGTCCTTATACTACTAGTGTAACCCCTTATTGTTATTAGTGCAACCCCCCTTATTATATTGTTGTGCCCATGTAGTCCCCATATTGTTATTATTGTGCCCCATAAAAGCCCACTATTGTTATTATTGTTCCCTTACATTATTATTGTTATGTTGGCTCTGATTATATTATGACCCCTTAGACTCCTATATATTGAAAGGAGGTCTTGTCATTTGTATCATCCAATAGTTATTCATTTGTGTAATGTAAAGGGGGTTGCTCCCTCGAAGAGGCTTATTTTGAAGGCGTTTATCTATCTTTTCTATCTTTTTGTGAGTTGGTTTCATAACATGAACGAAAGTGGGAGATCTAAGGATTAATTAACACCTATTTATTTTGTTCTAAGCTCTTTGTTGGTATCTCCAAAGGTGCCTCTGGCAGAAGCTTTGTCTATAGATCCCCTGTACATGGTCAACTTTTTTGAGGAAGACAATTTTATTCCTTGTAATTAGTTCCCCCTTCCTTCTATCAATTTTCATTCAAGCTCTATTTTTGTCTCAATGGATGTTAAGGGTAATTATTGTCCTAGTGTGGTTTCTAGGATACCTTTAAAGTCATCAAAATTTCCTTCCCCTGTGAATGCATCTTGCCCTATCCCATCAGGGTTTTTGAGTTACTCCTCCCTAAGGGAATCTATCTCCTTGCGGTGCTCTTGTGATTTGGATGATGGTGAAATCCTCTACAACTTAAGGTCGAGACTTATCATTTTGGTATTTGAAGGCCCTCTTGGTGTTCATGGTCATATTGCAATTTTTTTCCTTCTTAGGAAGGGTAAGGGAAGAAAATTTCATATTTACTTGGCTAAAGCTAAAGTCCATGAGGATTTAGATGTGGGCAGACAAACTTCCATTGGTGGGACTCTTAAAGTATTGATAACTCTCCATGAGGTATCTAAATGAAATTCTTGTCTTTCAATTATAGAGAGTTGGCAAGTAATCCGAAAAAAACTTCATTTTAAGAGATTATTTCAAGTGGAACAACTTGATGTTTTATTCCTTCAAGACACTTTGGGTGAGGGTGATAACATTACTAAATTTTTAGAATATATACTCTCCTCTTGGAAATTTATTGCTATGGATGTTCGTGGTTGTTCAGGTGGTTTGGCATTGGGATGGGATACGCGTAAGCTCCAAGCTCATAACACCTAGAGCATTCCCTCAGGTTGGGTTTGGTTTCCTTATTTGTGGAACTGGACTATATTTTCACTTTTATCAATCTCTATGGTCCTAATGAGGACGGGGTTTCTTTCTGAAATGAATTTTTTGGGAAGTCTTTCCTAAGAGATGAGATTTTGATAATTAGAGGAGATTTAAATTTTTATTTGGGTGCGATTAAATGTAGGGGTCTGCGAGATAGGGTTGATTCTCTTTCAATATTTTTCATGTTTAAATTGCTTCACGATGCCTGATTAACCTAGCTCTGGTGAGGTTAAATTCTACATGGAGAATTCAAAGAGTGGGGGAAGGTCATGTGGTAAAAAGGTTTGACAGGTTTCTTGTGGCCGAGTCCATGATGTTGAGGTTTCCAATTCAAACAAAAAATTGAGGCCTTCTATGAAACTGGTGATGAAGGTTATTGATCACAAGAATCCGGAGAGGAAGTATACATGCTTGAATCAAGAAGAAAGGGTATCCTCACCAACATGGAAGCATCTTGGCATCTTAAAAGTAGGACATTATGTTTGGATTGCGACACTGATAATACCGAGTTCTTCCATTCCTATGCCAAGGGCAGGAAATTGGCCAATGCCATCTATCATATGGAAGACAATGAAGGGCACAAGGTCTCAAATTTTGAGGGCCTTTCTTCTTTGGGAAAGGCATTTTTTAAAAACATTTTCAAGGAACTAGAGGGGGTATCCATTGGATAAGTTATCAGAGTGGCTCAATTTTTTCCAATATTTGTGGAGGATGAAGACAATAAAACCCTAATGGAGGAAGTGTCTGAGTTTGAACTAACTGAAGCTATTTCCATTTTTCAGATGACAAGAGCCTTAGGTCTAATGGATGGGTTGTCTAATTTTTCTCCACTTTATATGACCATATTAACAAAGATTTGTTACGATTTATTAAAGAATCTTGAAGGGATGGTAGGGTCCTCCTAGCTTTCAACTCTACATTCATAGCCCAAATTCCTAAGGTGGACGACCATGCTTCTTTCAATGAATTTAGTCTAATATCCCTTTGCAACTATGTGTACAAGGTCATCTTTAAGGTGATTTCTAGAAGGCTAAAGCCAATCCTTTCAAAGACCATTTATAATGAGAAATTTGGTTGTCTTAAGGGGAGACAAATCCACGAGGCCATTAGAATCGTGCAGGAATGGATGCATAACACAACAAATCAGAAGATCAAAGGTGTTGTTTTCAAAATAGATCTCTCAAAGGCTTATGATCATGTCAATTGGACCTTCATTAGACTTATTCTCACTCATGTGGGATTTGAAGTTTAGTTCATCAATGGGATAATGAGTTGTCGAATGTTTGTTTCTTTCACTATTTTGATTAATGGATTTGCTTCACCTTTTGTTCATGCTTGAGAGGCTTGAGACAAGGATTCCCATTGTATCCTCTCCTTTTTATGCTTATAGTTGAAGGCTTTAGTCGCATGCTAGAGGGGGCTAAGTGAAGAGGTGAGTTTAGAGTCGTTGTTATTATGCATGCACTTGTAATTACCCATTTGTTTTTTTGGTGATGGTATTCTTATTTTTTGTAATGGGTCAACTAGAGATATACAAAAACTACATGAGATACTGTATTTGTTTGGGAAGGCTACAGGAATGGTAATAAATGAAAGAAAATCTACTATAGTTGTTCATGATTTAGAAGAGCATGAGATTATGTATATTCCTTCTATATTTCTATTTGTGCTAACTCATCTAGAATTTGGTTTAAAGTATATAGGTTTCCATTTGAAACCAAATTGTTACAAAAAAGAAGATTGGCAGTGGCCATTAAAAAAAGATAGGAAAAAGACTCACTTGTTGGAGTTTTAGGTGGATGTTCAGAGCTGGCAAGCTAGTCTTACTTAAATAAGCTCTTGAAGCCATTCTGGGTTACTTGATGTCATTAGCCTGGATTTGAAAGGGTGATCTGGAGAAATCCAAGAGGATATGTTTCAAGTTTTTATGGGAAGGATATCATGACCATTTCGTCCTTCCTTGGCTAAGGTGGGATCTCCTTATTGTGCCAAAGTTATTGGGTGGGTGGGGGCTAAAAGATATTTTCATGTTCTCTAAATCCATCACTAAAAAGTGTGGGTTGAGATTCCTATATACTCACAGTCTTTGGACAATGGTGGTTTATCAAAAGTATTTTTTCCCACATTCCTTGGAATATTGGGTGTGACTACAAGACAAATCAAGACAGAACATCTCAGTGGTTTGGAGGGTTGTTCTAAATTCTTTCATGCTAGTTGCTTTGGGTCTAGACTGGAAGTTTGGGAATGGGAACAAGGTTAGGTTGGGGTACGATCCTTTATAGGGGACTGGGGCCTATCATAAGATTTCACAAGAATTATTGATTTTCTGAGAGATTAATGTTTCTCCCATTTCACCCACATAAATAACCATGCTTTCACTACACTTTGGCAATAAGGATAACTATCTGCAACATACCTAAACCTTTCATCCATTTTTCGAGACGAATGGTCCAAGTTTTTGGATGCTCTGCGCTTAACCCATATTAGATTAAATTCCAAAGATGAAGCATTGGTTTGGGCACTTGCTCTACATGGTAGATATACTCCAAAGTTGGGCTATATTCACCCCAATGTTATTGCACAAAATGTGGAGCTTTCCTGGAGGTAAATAGTCCTTTAAAAGTCAAAATTCCCTTCTAAATCTCACTTTCTAGTTTGGTGCATTGTAGAGAAAATTGTTCTTACTTGGGATGTTATGCAACACAAACATAAGATTTTCCATAGATGATGTGCATTGTGCATGGGTAGTGAAGAAACCATTGACCACCCTTTTGTTCATTGTTCCTTCACAAAACAAGTTCGATTGAACTGCAATTCTTTACTTGGTTACGAATGCAAATGGGAGGGTTTTTTATTTGAAGAGATCTAGAAAACCTAGAATGAGAGTAGGGCCAAAAAACTTTATAGGGATCTTCCTCTCATTTTATGTTGGGGCATTTGGCTGGTGAGGAATAACAACATTTTTCAAAAGTTTTCTTCCTATCTAGAAAATACTATTGCCAAAGGTTTAACCATACTTTGTCACTACCCCCAATCTAAGAGGCATTCTTATGGTAGATCAATGCTTATTGAAAATATGGATGTCAACATTCCTTGGGGATATTTGAATGAGGCTTTTCCAGGGGAGGATTCTATATGTGGGGAGGATTTTGTTTTCGAATCCGGGATCACAAGACTTAGAGATGAAAGCATAGGAAATGCAGGATTGGAGCCTAAGCTAACTTTAGAATATTTTTCACACCATTCAGAAATAAAAGGCATTGCTTAAAAGGAAGGGAAACAATAAAAAAAATAAACTCTCTGATATATATTCTATTGCTAGAAATGAATTAATATAGGAAGGCTAAAATGGTGTCAAGACTTCCCATTTGTCGGCTCATGAAATAATAAAGATGGGGTTTGATTTGTTCCTATATTAAAAAACTTAAATCTGGATATGTAAATCACACAACAATAAATTGAAATTTATAATTCTATAATGTAATGTAACATTAGTGCAAACCATTCATGTAATACCGAATCATGCAACTAATAATGAAGAAATGTTGGTGCACCACAAACATAAACGATTTTGGCAAATCCACAATACTCACATTACTTTTCCTCATACATATACTAACACCATCTAGTGTATCTCAACCTATCTCAAATGTAGGTACCAAAATAGGTACCTAATCATTGATTTCGTCAATAGGTACATGAAACACTAAAATAGAGTATGGTTGAATTCCTATATGAAAATCCAAGTTACTTAAGCCAATATACAAGATCTAAATTAATACACAGTAATTGAGTACTAAAAATATGCAAACAATACTTACAATTAGTTATGATTTGAAACCAAAATAAACAAGAAAGCATACCAATGCTGGAGACAGTGGGCCCTTGCCGATACCAACAAGGTTGCTGATAACTCACAAACTTAAATGCTAAAAAACTCAATAGATCATCTAAATTACAGCTTTATTACCTTCAACAAATTCTAATAGTTTACAAAGAATGTTTATGCGGTATCATGGTGTCACAATAATATTTTCCTCCTATATGCATCATCAGGTCCTATTTATAACAAAGAAATGACTTGGTACAAGTGAAATAAAAATATCTTAGATATTAGAGGATAAGATCACTCGGTTTGAGTGAAGATTCATTTCCCCAATTAATGGATAAACTTGGTATTTTTAGTGAAGTAGCCTTCTTCTCATGATACATAGTGCATGGGAAAGAAGGCACTCATATCTAAGAGATCAGATGAAGATCAAACCAATGCAAAACCTCCTCCTCGAACCATCAATAATTCTCTTCACTTGCCAACATGATTCACTTTACCTAGTGTTGGTACCAAATTCCTATAGGTTGGTACCGAACTACTGTAGGTTGATACCGAACTACTGTAGGCTGGTACCGAACTACTTTAGGTTGAAAAAACTACTGCATGTTTGGAATTTGGGTTTGACTATAACTTTGAATAAGGTCTTGAGCTTCACATGTGAGCTAGGTGTGATCCAACGAACATAAATCCATCCATAATCATGTTGTAGGTTTTAACCCCGTATAGAAATTACTTGCATACGAATTCTAAATCGCAGAAAAATAAACAATGCGAGAGCATAACACATAAAACACATATACACAGAGATTTCCCACTAGATCCCAAAACCGAGACTACCAGCTTGATTTTTCATTATGTTCCTTTCAATGTTATAATACAT
>APFE031091676.1:82041-97335 GCA_000404065.3 Pinus taeda | reverse complement strand
CCTATACCAATAGGTTTCATATTTCATGATTGGCAAATTCAAATGCCAAATATGCTCTGCTTTGTTGGTACAAAGATCCCATATTTTCAAGGAAAAACAAGGTGTGTACATGCCTTCATGTCTATTAAAGTTTTTGATGGATGGTCCAACAGTCTAAATCTGGATCATGCCACATTTCAATTTTTATTGTAGAATAGAGAAAGAAATCTGTCCAAACTGTTTAATCTTGGAAGATCAGTAGTTAGGCAGAGAAACTAAGGTTCCCAACTGCTTAATCTGGGGCCTTGGAAGAAATAAGGGCAGTGCTAGATAGGAAATCAAAGGAAAAAGCCAATGGAAAAGAAAAGGCACATAAAGGGTCTGCAAGTCCAAGTGCACCCTCCAAGAAGAAACAAAAAATGCTAGGAAAAATAGTTGGGTAGGTAGATGGGGTTGCAGAACTGGTGTTCCTTCCAAACTGGAACTTTGCTAGCCAAATACAAGGAAAACAACACAATGGAGCATGTCTAACTTCCCTTTTTCCCTTTGTTTACCACCCATTACTAACATCCCTTCACTAGCTGTGATTATGAAAGAGTTCAAGGTTATGTTGGTCCTTATTGCCTTTAAAAGCCACATTTCTTGTGCAAAGTTCTTTTCATTTTGATCTACTCTTCAAACTAAGTTGTTTTCAAGAAAACTTAGTAATATTACTCCTCTTTCATCCTCCCCCTCCATATTGACCTCTAACTTGTATTATTTAACTCCCTATGTCACCCTTTCCCTACTACTATAACACCATGGTGTATAAATCGTAAGCATTGTATAAATACCCCTTCCTTGGCATTATAACCATATGGTTCACTACTAGGGAATTGGATTAACACCTGGTTAAGCTCAAGAACCCAAGCCTTACCTCCCTGACTCCATCAGAACTCATTCTACCCATTCAATCCTTCATTTTGCCATAAAAACCTTGGAAAAACCCCTTTTTACCCTTATACCCGCTCAAAAGCAAAAAAATGCCTAAAAACCCACTTTCCCCGCCTTATCCTAAGGTCGGGACCCATTTCCGCTGTTTACATGAAAATTTCATCGAAATACCCTCTTATCCTAAGTTTTGGTACCCTGAGCGATTTTGCAAATAAATAATTTATAAAGCATAGTTTCCGACACTTTTCCAAAGTTTACGGTAATATATGACTTAACGAAGAAATACATTGCAAAACCATTAAATTTTTAATATGCCGAAGGGTCCCGCCGGGCACAAGTTCCAAAGAAAAATATTATTTAAATGCCCGCCCGATGACCGTATTGCCCGTGCAGATCCCTGGCCCGATAGCCGTCCGATCGAGCTCCTTTAATCTGACGGTCGACGTGAATTTCGGAGCGGCCCCGACGTCCGACAGATATCGTCCGATATCTGTCAGACGCTGATGTCATGCGGGGTCCACGCGTTGCCCCCAAAATCCATCGGAGCCCCCTCTGACAGATTCCCCGCCGTATAAGAGGTAGCCCGATATCGCGCCACCTGTCCGCCTATGTCAGCGCCCTCTTACCGCCTATGTCAGCGCCACGACCGCGCACCCCACCCACCACTGGTCCACCTGTCCGCCACCTCACCGCCCCCGTGGACCGGTCATAGGCTGCCACGTCACCTGATGACATCATGCTGACGTCATCCAACCCGGACTCACCTGGTGACGTCATGCGGACGTCATTTAAAAAAGGCGCCAATGACCCGAAAAAGCCATATTTTGTCAAAAATTGCGCGTTTTTTGTACTTTTTGCGAAAAAACGTTGCTGCGCTCTCTGCATGCATTTCACGATGAAAAATTCACCAACCTGCTCAAAACAAACAAGAGTTCTTCAGCGTGCATACCCACCTGCTGTTCCGACCCAGGCCATCAATCTACCAGGTATTTGTCCGTGAAAACCTCTCTGAAACCTCGTTTTTCTCTGTAAATGTTAAAAATCACTTTAAGCACAGAAAACGCTTAAAATTCACCGGAAAACTACTTACACCCAGCTCCCTCTTGAAAAATTGACGGTCGAATTTCACTAGCCGAGCTGTTTTAGACTGAATTTTCAGTGAGAACCTGCATTCTTCGTTCGCGCAGTCGTGAACTAGAACCCGTAACCTGCACTCAAATACCGAGAAAGGTTTTTTAGACACTATAAATTGCCTTCTCAAAAGCCAAAACAGTATTTCAATTGCTGTGGACTTGCCCTATTACCTTGCATTTTCAATTTCCCTCTTCACTCAGGCAGTGCTCTTCCGGCCTAAGAAACAGAAGTTTATTCACCAATCAGAATCCAAACAACCATGGAGACTCCAGTTGCACCAGTTTCCCTCAATGTTTCTCCCTTAAATGCCCCTCAGAGAGAGCTAGAGTGGCAGGATTTGGCAGACCTAGACTACCAAATCTCAGAGGACTCCTCATCGAAATGCAAGTTCCACCTTCATCTACTAAATGAGCTTAAGGCCAGACATAAGGATGGGACATACATATTAGGAATTTGGGATTCCTTCCTCCCAATATTCAGGCTCCCTCAGGTCAACCAGTTCCCTGAACTGATTCATCTATGTGTTGTCTGCTATGACCCCATGCAAAGGGCTGTGCTTGACCCTACAGGTTCAGTGGTATTCTACATCACCCCTGAGGCCATTAGAGAGATGCTGCAGTTCAATACCCAGAAGAAATTGGTCCCCTTGTCTCTAATGGATTTGATCAACCAAGGAGCTAAGATACTGACAGATGCACAAATCTTAAAGCTCAATCAATTGTTCATCACAAACTCTGACACTGTGCTGCACCCTCCTATTTTTGATGGCTACCTCAATCAACTGGGTGTCGATCTTGCATACATGATTAGTTCCATTTTGGGGTACAAGTCACTGGAATTTATTGATGAAACTGTACTAGTAATGATGACTATGTTCTCCCTAGGCAAGACTCCAATCTGTTATGACTATGCCACATACATTTCAGATAAGATGCATGAGCAGTTCTTGAACCTGTCCAGAGAGAAGGTGTTCAGATACACCTCCTACATCTACCACCTCATCCTGTATTATCAACATGAGAAGTTCTCCTTTGAGATTAAGAGAACAGATGCAGAAGGCAATCCTAGGTCAGTGGTGTACTGGACCTCGGTGTTTCACCTCAGCACCTACTCTCCATATACATACTATGAGTTCATAGACCTCTTCATCCATCCATCCATGTATTTATTCGTAAGCTCACCTCCTCCAAGACTGATTGATGAAATGCAGAGGATTCTGCAGCTATCCAAGGTATACAACATAGGGGATTGGTACTTTTACTAACACTATACTGTAATCAGAATATATGGGTGTGAGTTGCGCCCATACAGATTGCCCAGGTATGTGCCTATGAGACTGTTTGCCCTAGAATATTTGAGGCAATTTGGCAATGCTGATATGGTGCACTTTGCAGGCAAGGGCAAGAAGGTACAGCTAAAGGTAAAAAATCAATTGGGCCACCTTGTCTTAAACAAAAGGGAAGGCTGGAAAGAAGTTGATAGAAATCTAGAATGCCTTGGCCTGAAAACCAGTTTCCTTTGGAAGCCCTATGACCCTAATCAATCCATATCCTTAAGAAGGCTAAAATACAAGCTCTCTAGCTATGACCATGTGAGCATGCCCTACATTGAAAGATTTTCCAACCAACCAAAATGGAGAAGGGGCACACTGGAGGAATCAGTCACTCAAGAAGAATTGAATGAAAGAGCTAGAAGGCATCTATTAAAAATGGCTAACTTGGAATCTCCTTCACAGGTATTTGCTCTGCCAAAGCCTCAAGCAGGAGCAGCTGCCTCATCATCTGCAGCACATCAAGAGGCAGTACAAACCACAAGCCAAGTTCAGAGCAAGGGCAAGGAAAAGGATATGGAAGAGCCACAGGCACAACAGGGACAGGTGCAGCCACCTTACAGGCAGCATTACAGCAAAAGGAGGCAGGGCAAACCTCACAGCCACCTCCAGAAACAATAAATCTTGAGGAAATCCCTCAAACCACCGCCCCTCCCAGCCAGCAGGTACAACAGGCAGAACCATCCACCTCAGCACCAACAACAGAGCAGGCTGAAAACCTTGATATGCAAAAGCTGAGGAATGAAATTCAAGTTTTGGAGTCCCAGATGTCTGAGCTGAATCAAGCTAAGGACACTCTGGCAAAAATAAATGAAAAATATGACAAGTCCAAACAGAATGTGGCTGAAAGAGAGAGGGAGGTAAAGGCCCTCAAGAAAAGGATAACTGATCTAGAAAAGGAGCTCAGATTAGACAAAGTCACATCTGAGCTCAAGAGGGTCATATGGGGCCATATTGGCCAATCTATTACAGATCAGTGGGAGTATATTGAGGCCATCCATGAGCAAATAACGCTCATTGGAAAAGCACATAAAGAGATACAACGAGCAAGGGCATCTCTAGGCAGTATGCCTGATATTGCCAATAAAATGATAAATGTGCTAAATTACAGAACAAGCTCCCAGCTCATCAAAATGGGAATTGGAAACAGGACAAAGACTATCTCACTAATAAAAAGGGTCCTGACATTGAGAAACCTGATCCAGACCCTGGAACGAAGAGTCCAGGACATGCAAGCAGACATCAACAAATTTCAGAATAGGTTTTTGGCATTGCAAAACAGAGGTCTGCCTAGCCTGCTGGAACCATCAGGAAAGTTACTCTCACATGAGAAATATGCTAAGAGAGTAAACACTTTTGCATTAAGTCAAATCTCAGAGGCAGCCAGTTCATCAATAGAGTCAGGACCAATAACAGGGCAGACCCTCTTTAACAGGGTAGAAAATCTATTTTTTATTATGAACGAGATCACACATTTGTTTGATGATCCTCCTCATTTTTATAAATATACAGAGGCCGATGAGACCATGGGGTCAATTTTGAAGCATCAATTACCTGCACCAGATGTGTGGGAAGATTTGATAAGATTACTGTTAAATCAAAGCCAATAATTATGATTTTGCTTTTTGAAAATATTTAAATTTTCATACACAGGAAGATAAAGACACATCAGCAGGTATGCAGAAAGAAGCTGAGCCAACTCAGCACAAGTATTCGGCCACCACATCAGCATCAGCAGTCACAGGTGACAGGGCCGAGAAGCTACAGAAAGATACAGCTGCGCAGACACGTCATTCAGCAGTTACACCAAAGCGCTCAACCGACTCCGTGAGCTCCAAAGGTCAAAATTGTTCTGACAGGAGTTAAGAGCCTTTAAAGTTCATTAAAGATTGTAATAACTTTTCATCTGCAATCTCTGTACGAGTTAGTGAAGATATTTTCCCTCTCAGATGACTCAATGCCTGAGATATTTTGTAATAGACTTCTATATATTCCCCCTCGCATTGGTTAGCAGGGGTTGGACATCGGATGTAAGAAATCTTTTGATATCTATTCTGCTCCTCTTCTACTGTAAATCTTCAGAGAATTAATACAAAGGATGATGGAATTTTCAAAGCTCTGTGTCTCTTGATGTCTTGCTGGTGTATAGCTGAATGTTGCAGGATTCCTGCGTATCTCATGACTCAATAAGTTTTTCTTGTTACTCTTTGTTATATGTTTGTTATCTTTCATATATCATTCATGTTTCCATGTTTTAAATATCTAATAGCAAGGAAAAAGAATAGTCTCAGGATTTAATCACAGATTACCCTGAACTCAATCTAAGCTATTATAAATGTTTTCTTCAGTTATGGTAATGGAAGTGTAATTCTTAATTGCTACCTTTCACACTATATCATCACAATGATCTATTGTTTCGGGAATTCAAGTTTGCTCCTGAGGAATACATCCCTTTCTCACATCCCAGCTTAGTGAAGAATCCTTAACTGCTTTTCACTAGTTGTTTCACACTTCATTATCACAATCTACAGTTTGTTTCACGAAATATATAAAGGCCCTGTAATTCTAGCTGCACCAAACTCAGGATTTCAAGAAACCAACAGCCATAGACTCCATTGCCCAATGGATTAAATCACCTGTAGAGAACATTTCAAAACTATCAGAAAGCATCCTCCCAACCAAACATAAAAAAAAACCTTTACTTCATAACTAGCCTAAAATTTCCATAGAACAGAGACAAACCTTATAGAGAGAGCCCTCTCTGATTACAGCTGGGCTAGAAGATGTAATCCAAAGATTGGTTAGTGGTTACCCCAGCCGTATTCCCTTGGGAGTCATAGGGAACAACCTGGGTGTTAACATAAATGGCGAATCCATTGGGGATCTTCTCAGGATTTAGAAAATACTGTATGTCTGCTAAAAATTACACTTAAAGTCTGAATATTAGTCAAGAAGCCTTCAAAGTTGTCTCTGTAGCAACACTTACAGCCTCAAGGAAGAGTTGATTCAGGTGACCTTTATACTCATTTGCAGATACACAAAGGCTTTCAAACTCCTGTCCAGTCCTTGCTATACAAATCTTTTCCAAAAAACTTGAAAGGACTAGCTCAGAAGCTGGCTCCCAAGAAGAATCTTCGGTACACTAGGGCTAATCCTGACCCAAACCCTCCTACTGTCTTTGAAAATCCTAATACAATCTCCAAATTCATTAAGAAGCAGCAAGGGCCAGATAATCTTGCTGACCTTAGTCCAGAGACAGTTCACCCTAACCCCATCTACACTCCAATCAAAGTACTTTTTCGTTCCACCCCTAATTCCCCTAGTTCTCCATCCACATCTCAAAGCCGTCCACCCACATCCTCTTCCCCCACACATACTCCCTTGACCAACACTCTAAATTCTTCTATACCTATTACCCCTGCGATACCCACTGTTCCTTTTATCCCAGTAGTCCCTGTCAATCCCCAAAAACTTGTGAATATGGCTATGAGATATGCACCTCTGCAATTACCTGCCAATCCCGTGGCTCTACCTTAGGATTACCAAGCCAAAATATCATACTTTGACTCCACTGGCCCTTACTCTGCTATTCAGCATGCTAAGAGAATGCCAGATCATTTTGAAAACTACGAAATAGATGATGAGAGTGTGAGGATGAGAATCTTTGTCCAAAGCTTAACAGGTGATGTTCGAACTTGGTTCAGATCACTTCCTGCAAATAGCATCACAACCCCTGATGAGCTCTACCAATCCTTCACAAACAGATGGGAGAAAAAGAAGGATCCCCTACATATACTTGGTGAATATGACATGATTAAGAGAGGTCCTCAAGAGACAATTCTGGAGTACTGTGCCAGGTTCAATAATGTGTACAATGTAATACCCCAAAACTTAAGACCTCCTCTTGATTTGGCCTTATACAAATTCCCTGATGGATTTGACCCTGATATGGCTTATCAATTGAAAGAAAGAGCCCCTCAAACCCTTGAAGAAGCACAGAAGGTTGCTGTCACAGTTGAGGCAAACCTAATTGCTAAGAGGAACAGGGCTAGATTAGAAAAGAGGGTTGACTTTAAAGAGGAACCCTCAGCCTTTGACCAGAAACTGGATGCAATAATTTCTGGTATGAAAAGGTTGGGTGACAGGGTAGAATCTGTGGAGAGGAATTCTTCATGGGAGGCACCACCAAACAACTCCAACAGGAACCCAAACTTTAGGAGGAATCAAAACCCTAATGTGGGTAAGGCTAATAATGATCCAAAAATAAGACCTCCATTTCAAGAAAACTATGCTGAAACATCCACATCAGATGAGCAAGTGGATGATACCCATATCCACCTAATGGGTCTTGATGATGAGCACCAAGTCTTCCTAAGTCAAGAAGATCATGAAGAAGAAAACAGTAAACAATTCCAAACAAAGTCAGGTGAATCATTTGATTTCAAACAAGGCTATGACACAGCTGTCTATGAAGTCCACAAACAATACAAACTAAGAAGTAGGACTGTAAACATAACGCAGCCTGAAAAAACCAAGGATAGACTGTAGCCCAAGACTGCCATAGTAACAGAACCAATGAATACAACTGATTCACTCACAAAGGAAGTAACTATTGAAGAAGTTACTGAACAAACACAGAAGCCACTAGCTGCATCATCTGTACACCTAATCCAAGCAAAAAGCCTCAAGAGGTGAACGAAAAACACAAACCCCAAGATCAATATAAGGATCAAGAAGAAACCTTACTAAACAAAGAAAAGGTGGTCACCCACAACACTAAGGTCCAATCTGAGAAACCCTTTGACTTGGAAGCTGAAATTGGTAAACTAAAAATAACCATCCCTCTTGCAGAGCTAGCCAAGAATGACATCTATAAACAACAGATTGAGAAATCCCTCCAACTCACTCAAAACAAAGACAATGTCAATGTGTTGGATGACACCCCAGAATTGTTGTTTGGTCCAGAGGTTGATGGAAAAACAGCAGGCACAGGGATCCTACCCTTTTACGTCAGCTTGCATGTCCATGATAAGATACTACACAATGCAATTTTTGACTCAGGTGCCTCTCATAACCTCATGCCAAAATCAGTCATGGAAAGGATGAATTTAGATATTACTAGGCCATATAAGGACCTATTCTCATTTGATTCCAGCCAAGTTAAATGTCTAGGCCTGATAAAAGACTTATGTGTATCCCTGGCCCAATACCCAAACAAAACAATCTTGATGGATGTTGTTGTTGCTGATATCCCACCCAAGTATGGAATGTTATTGTCAAGATCATGGGGGGCAAAACTTCAAGGGTCCCTTCAATTGGACATGTCATATGCTACAATCACAGTCTTTGGTCAACCCAAGAGATTGTATAGAGAGTCACTGATGAAATACATGGTCAGCACTGCAGAAAAGCCTAAAAACTTCCCCATATATGCTGTCCATTCTGACATAGACTCATATATCCTTTTCAATGACAATACAGGTAACAAAAACAATGAAGAAACCCAGATAACTAAAACAGATCAGCATGTCAATCAAGGAAATCCTGACATAGAAACATTGGTTGAGTCAGAAGATGGAAGTATTCAAGAGGACAAATCAAGTGATGATGAAACCAGGACACTTAAACAGGATCAGGAGGCAAATAAACAAACTGCTCCTCTAGGAACAAAGCTGATCCCACCAAATGAGAAAACTGTCCTAGAAGACAAACTAAATAAACAACCTAAACTTCAACTCACAGGCCCAGACCACAGAGATATTATTCAACCCCCCTAAAAAAGGAAATCCTATGGTTCCTAGAATTTGATGGATCAGTTAACAAATTAGGGGCAGGAGCTGGAGTGTGGGTGCACAACAAACAAAACAACCATGCAGAAGGCAGAGCCTATAGACTAAACTTCAAGTGCACTAACAACATGGCTGAATATGAAGCTCTCCTACTAGGCCTCAAGTTAGTACAATCTCTACAAGCCATAAAAGTGTCAATCCTAGGGGATTCAGACCTAGTTATCCAACAGGTGAAAGGCAACTTTGCTACCAATGACAAAAGACTCAGGTCTTATAGATCGGCTACCACTGAGCTACTAGAGTCCTTCACTGAATTCCAGATTACCAAAATTCCTAGGGTTCAGAACCTTCATGCTCATAGTCTAGCCACATTTGCAAGTACCTGCAAGCTGCCTTTTGAGCCCCATCACTGTTTCACAGCCGAAATAAAACACAGACCATCTGTCCCAAACACTGTTAAAGACTGGCAGGTGTTTGATGAGGACATACAAATAAACAATTTCTTGACTTTACAAGAAGAGTTTTCAGGTCTAAACATTGACACTGAAACAGCAAGTCAATCACAAAGACTTGGGACAGCAAGTCAATCACAAATACTTGAGACAGAAAATCAACCACAAATACATGGTAAACACAATAACCAAGCAATATCACCCAAAACAGCTAATCAAATGCTGCATCCTACAATCTTCAACAAACACAACATACAAGCAATCCAACAAGTTAAATGTGAGGAGATAGCTGAATATGAAACTGAGGTGATACAATTAAAGGACAATTTCCTTCCAATAGGCTTAGCTCCTTTGGAAGACATTTTTGACTCCAACGATGTTCCCAATAAACCAAAATTGCAGCCCCTAAACACTACCATAGAAGAGCATAACATTGGGACGGTTGAACAACCCAAAATCATAAAACTATCTGCTGCATTACCTCCTGACCAAAAGCCCAAATACATTGACCTATTTAAGGAATTTCAGGATGTGTTTGCATGGAGTTATGAGGATCTCAAATCTTATGACACCTCTGTAATACAACACACTATCCCACTCAAGCCAAATCAGAAGCCCTTTAAACAAAAACTAAGGAGAATTAATCCCATGCTCCTCCCAGCAATGGAACAAGAAGTACAGAAGATGTTTAAAGCAGGCATAATAGCACCAATCAGATTCTCTAATTGGATTTCAAACCTAGTCCCCACAAGGAAGAAAACTGGTGAACTTAGGCTCTGTGTGGATTTAAGAAACCTCAACCAAGTATCATTGAAAGACAGCTACCCCTTACCTAAGATGGACCACATTTTGCAGAGAGTAGTTGGGGCCTCAAGGATTTCCTTGCTTGATGTCTTCTCAGGCTTCAACCAGATTTTGGTCCATCTTGATGATCAGGACAAAACTGCATTTACAACCCCATGGGGAACCTTTAAATATGTTAAAATGCCATTTGGCTTGAAAAATGCAGGGGATACATTCCAAAGAGCAATGGACATTGCTTTTGCTAAAGATATTCATGACTTTCTTCTCATTTATTTAGATGATCTCACACCTTTCTCCAAATCTGACCAAGACCACTTAAAACATTTAAGGTAGATATTTACAACTTGTAGGAAATATGGAATTTCCTTAAATCCTAAGAAATCCTTGCTTGGTCTGGAGGAAGGTAAACTGTTGGGTCACATTATCTCCAAAGATGGTATCAGAATTGATCCAGACAGAATCCAAGCCATCTTACAAATGCCTCATCCAAGAAATATAAAGGAATTACAAGCCTTTTTGGGGAAAAACAATTTTCTAAGGAGATTTATCCCAAACTTGGCTGAGCTAAGCAGATTGCTCAACAACATGCTCAAAAAGGATTCAAAAGTAAAGTGGACAGCAGAAGCAAATCAAGCTTTTGAAGGCATCAAGTTGGCCCTCACCCAAACTCCTGTCCTAACCAACCCTCAGTTTGATAGGGAGTTCATCATATTTTCCTTTGCTTCCCAACACACAATTGCTGCAGTTTTACTACAGAAAGATGACCAAGGGAATGAGAAACCCATTGCTTTCTTTAGTAAAGCTCTTAGAGATGCACCCCTCAAGTACCCGATCATGGAAAAACAAGCATATGCTTTGGTCAAAGCTATCAAAGACTTTAGGATTTACATCCTATACTCCCATGTAATAGCCTATGTACCAAGCCCAATTGTCAAAGATATACTCACTCAAGAAAACTTGGAGGGTAGAAGGGGAAAATGGATTGCAAATATCCTAGAATTTGATATTGAAATAAAACCTACAAAACTTATAAAAGGGCAGGGCTTGGCCAAATTAATGTCTGAGACAAATTTCCAAGCCTTGGACATCAATCAACTGGACAGTGAACCGGAGCTGGCGACTCCAAAGATCAATGTAGCCTTTGAACAATCCCCCTAGTATGCTGATATTTGTTATGTGTTACAAAACCTGTGTGCTCCCCCAGGGATGTCTAGAACTAAAAGTAGGTTCTTAAAAATGAAAACCTTAAAATTTTGTGTCATGGAAGGAAATCTGTTTTGGAAAAACCATGAGGGTATCTTATTAAACTGTTTAATTGAAAATGAAGCTAATAAGATCATGAGAGAATTTCATGCAGGAGATTGTGGTGGGCATTTGTATTGGAAGTCCACTGTAGATAAAATACTAAGAGTTGGATACTATTGGCCTACTGTGTTCTCTGATGTCAAGAAATTCACTACTGCATGTCACAAATGTCAAGTGTTCGAAGGAAAGAGACAATTACTACCATTACCTCTAAGGCCTATTGCAACAGAGAGACCATTTCAGCAATGGGGCCTAGATTTCATTGAAGAGATCAATCCCTCATCTTCAGGCCAACATAAATGGATTCTGACAGCAACAGACTACTTCACAAAATGGATTGAGACAATCCCATGCAGACAATCAAATGACTCCACTATCATTCAGTTTCTTGAGACCAATATCCTTGCCAGATTTGGATGCCCTGATAAGATAATAACTGACAATGCTGCTGCTTTCAGATCCAAGAAGATGGTCAGCTTCTGTCACAAATTCCACATAACTTTGGGCCATTCTACTGCATATTATCCCCAAGGAAATGGCTTGGCAAAATTATCAAACAAAAGCCTGGTAAATATGATAAAGAAGGTGTTGAAGGAGAACAAAAAGAATTGGCACAAGAAACTTATCAATGCCTTGTGGGCAGATAGATTAACAACCAAAAGATCAATTGGGGTCAGCCCATATGAGTTAGTCTATGGATTAGAAGCCAAATTTCCTTCATCACTAGGCATCCCTGTTATGAAACTACTCCAAGAAAGTCAAGCTGAGCCTAATGATATGCAAAGGAGAGTGAATCAGATTATATGCTTACAGCAAACCAGGGACCAAGTTTACAACAGAGTTCAAATCCTACAAGAGAAGCTCAAGAAAGCTTTTGACAGAGAACCAAAGCTGAGGATTTTAACATGGGTGACAAAGTTCTCAAATGGGATTCAAGGAGAAAAAACAAAGGAAAGCATGGAAAGTTTGATTCCCTTTGGAGAGGACCATTTATAATCCAAGCAGTACAAGGAAATAACACCTACTTCCTTAAAAATCTTGATGAAACTAATTTGGATGAAGGTCCTGTCAATGGCAGGATGCTGAAGCACTATTTTGATTACCTTTCATAAATGCAGTATGGCTGCCCTTGTACATAAGTTACTGTATATAGTGTTTCTCTAAAAAAGCATGTGAATAACTTGATTTCAAGGATCCTGCAGAAGCAGGGAAGGCTGCACTTCAACAGGCTATAAGTATGACAGTCTGCAGTTTTGAGGTTTCAAGGATGAAAGGCTCCAAGTTTTGAAAGCAGTAGCCATAGGGCCAAGGCATACTGACCTGCTGTTCTTGGTCTTTCAAGAAGAAAAACCATCCCCATGTGGAGCCACTGTTGGATACCTATACCAATAGGTTTCATATTTCATGATGGGCTAATTCAAGTGCCAAATATGCTCTACTTTGCTGTTTCAAAGATCCCATATTTCCAAGGAAGGCAAGGGATGTACATGCCTTCATGTCTATTAAAATCTTGATGGATGGTCCAACAGCCTAATCTGGATCATGCCATGTTTTGATTTTTTGTTATAGAATAGAGGAAGAAATCTGTCCAAACTGTATAATCTTGGCAGATCAGTAGTTAGGCAGAGAAAATAAGGTTCCCAACTGCTTAATCTGGGACCTTGGAAGAAATAAGGCTAGTACTAGATAGGACATCAAAGGAAAAAGCCAATGAAAAAGAAAAGGAACATAAAGGGTCTGCAAGTCTAAATGCACCCTCCAAGAAGAAACAAAAAATGCTAGGCTAGTAGGGGGTAGGTAGATGGGGTTGCAGAAATAGAGGGCCAGCTCCAATTGGCCTAGTAAGTACAAACATCCTCTGTCACTCAGGCTGTGGGCATCAAAGAAAAAGAATGGAGGACAAGCACTGGAAGCATGACTAACTCCCCCAGTTTCCCCCTGAAGTCATTTCTTACTAACATCCCCAGGGGCCTTGAAATCTGCTTAGGTCTTCAGTTCCACTCCTTTAAATCACCAACCACTTGGTCCAAGCCATGGAGTTCAAGCATGAAAAGAAGCCACATTTCTTGTGTAAAAACATCCTTTTTTGCATCATTCTCATCTATCCTTAAAAACCCTAAGTCAAGTTCCATTTGACTAGGTTTCACCCCTTCACTCACCTCACAAACCATATTAATCACTAACCTATGTTACAGCTCCCTAATTTCCCCCTTCCCCCAGTGTTGCAGATAAATCCCTTCCTTGGGAAATATTAACCCCTCAAGGGTTAGCGTTAGCCCTAAGCCCTCCTGAAAAAATATGGATTTAAGAAAACTTTGGTTAAAAGGGCAAAAAGCACCTTCCCCGCCCTCAATAACCCTCTTTCCCCTTTCTCCGCCCTAAACCCTTCTTTGTGAAGTTTGAAATAATAAATCTTTGATAAAAGCGCTGTCAAATAAACCCCCCCAAAAAAAAAACCCAAAAACCTATGGTTATAACCCCCCCGCGCCCATTTATTAAAACAATTATTAAATCAAACGGGCGGGTCCCCTGCTGTGTAAAGCGCTGGCATATCCCGATCACCGCCAGCCGTTAGATCTCCCGCCCCGCCATCCAACGGTGGGCGGTCGATCCGCCCACAAAGCTTCCCGGCCTTTTGCGTCTGGGGGATGGGCGGTATTGCCGCCATACCCCCACCACGCGTCAGGCGCGGGAGTTGTTCGCTGCCCCCCCCCTCCAAACCGCTTACCGCCTAAGGGCCTGCCGGGGAGACCGCTTACTGCCCTACCCCTCACGCTAACGTCACGCCTTCGTCAGCGTGACGTCACCCCACCTTTCCGCTGCCGTGCCTCCACGTAACCCCTGCCCTGCGCATTGCCCTGTCCTCCCTACCACCATGTCAATGCCACCTGGGCGCCCACATCACCTGCCACGTCACCTCTTCCATACCGGGCCCCATGATGATGTCAGCATGATGTCATCACAAAAAGGCGCCAATTCACCCGAAATGCATAAAAAGGCGTGAAAACCGTTATTTTTTATCATTTTCTGCAAAACAACCCGGAGCTCCGCTGAAGGCAAAATTCAATTTCCAACGGTCGAAAAGCAAAAGTGATTCGCTAGAATTGTTGCCGCCCCCATTGTCAACTCAACCGCACTCAATTCAACCAGTTCGACCGCTGCAAATGCCCGTACGCCATTAAAACAGGTATTTTACCGCAGACATCCTCTTGTCCCCTGTTCTTCATACAAATCCTATTTCCTGCTCAATACAACTTAATTTAAGAACCCACATTGCTGAAATTCACCTCAGAAAACTACCAGAGAAACCTCTGTAACCCCTGCACAAAAGAAAGTTCAGGGAAACCCGTGTCCCGCAGTAAAAACCTGCCTAGTGTTTCACAAAAAGCAGATAAAGAGCCAAGCTACAGGTAGAAACAAATGAGTTGACATTTCCCTCACCTCTGCTAAAGCACTCCTCTGCAAGTAACCAGCTAACCAGCTCAAAAACACTCTGTTTCCTCAAACAGAGTGCCCCACAGATTAAATAAGCCTGTGACAGCCCCCTTCAACTACCAAAACTGCTCAC